>JBBMJY010000001.1:29426600-29444905 GCA_037833715.1 Toxotes lorentzi | reverse complement strand
TTAGTAATGTCAAAGGGAACTTTTACTTATTTCATTAAAATTCAGACCAAATAGGAAAAGCACTCATGTAAATAACAATATCCCTCAGTTATTGTGAGTAGTGTAATTTACAATTGATAAAGTCAGGTAATGTTTCGTACTGAAATAGTAACAAATTATTATAAACATGTGAAGCAGGAAAAAAAAGTAATGTGTAAGGAGTGTTTGTGCTGCCAAAACTGAGAGAAAAGGAGAGAAGGAGTCGATGACTGATAAGCTCAGTCTGACTGAGATGTTCATTTGTGATCAGATGAAATATTGATCAGTGTGTGGATCATGTTTCTAATCATTAGTCTGAATGAACAGTTCTGCTCACAGAGTCTCCTCATTGACTTCAGATGAAGCTGACCTGCTGACAGACACACCCTCTTGTATTTATGTCATTAACCTGATTAAAATATGAAGCCTTATTTACAGACTGTGTGGTCTCCCTCTGTTCTCACATGGCTTTGAGGCAGGTTGTGACTGTCCTCTGTGTGTTTACTGAGGGAAACACTCATCAATCGTGGCTGCAGGC
Organism: Toxotes lorentzi; assembly: GCA_037833715.1. NCBI lineage: Eukaryota > Metazoa > Chordata > Actinopteri > Toxotidae > Toxotes > Toxotes lorentzi. The sequence goes on along the minus strand of JBBMJY010000001.1, from coordinate 29,444,349 downwards.
TTTGCAGCCACGATACGGCCGTCTCGCCTCTTCAGGTTCATGAGGAACCACACCGGCACGGGACTTTGTTTTCAGGTCGAGTAGTAGATTCCTCGAATAAACGAGTTTAGGCTTTTTCAAAACCATATCCATATGATAGAAGTGATCATATGTGACATAAGCACAAACAAGTAAAAAAAAAGAAAGTGCAAAAGCTAAAAAAGCACAAAATTTGTGCAAATTAGTACTAATCCACACGGAGCTGCTGGAAAGGCAGCCACTTGCGGCGGCGCCGGAAGTCAACGGTTGTTTGTCTGATGTTGTTGTTTGGACAAACACGTTAATTAAAAGTGATTTCCTGCTGATGGCCTGTAATCAGCCGTCTCTGCTCTGAGTGCAGCAGTGACGTCTCCGTTCAGAGAATCTCCGCCATGTTTGCAGATGCAGGACGAGGAGGACAAACAGTTTAATGAAACAGCAGATTGACAATAATAGAAGAAACTGAAGCAGCTGAACAGGCTGATCCAATGTTCTCCAATCAAACACAGAGAGGGTCATTAGTGAGATGATCGACGGTACTGAGCTCTGACAAACACTGGGTTAACAACCGTGAACTTCTACAGAGAAAAAACATTTTAACTCATATCTCAGCTTATGAAGGAACACACAGTCCTGACATTTCATAAATATATATAATTTTCAGTTTCCAGTTTGTATTTCCAGTTGCTCGCGGGGAGCTCTCCTGTGACTGTTGGATGTTCATCCATGATAAACTGTCATCAGGCCCCAGCTGAGCTCTGCTGTGTCGGAGTTTCTGTCCCTCTCACAGTGTCCATGAAGTTCTGAGTTCAGTTTAACGCAAGTGCATGGATCATTCTAAAACAATGAATGAAAATTTAAATGTTGTGTCATGCATATAGTTATGTCTACATGTCATCATAAATTCAAACGTGAGGAGCCGACAGTCTCTCCCTCGTGTTTCTTGTTTGTTCCTTTCTTGTCTGTGTGTATAGGCCTGGGTGTAGCTGACCTACTTCCAGTTTGTAATGCTGAAACTGTGTTGATTCAGCTTCATGGTCATTTTGGAGGCTGCAGGTGAAGTGTCATGTGGGGTGTTGTTTCTATTATTTTGGCCAGCCCATTTCCATCAGTGAGGGTGGACTATGATGATGGTTCATACGAATCAGATATTTTCTTCTCATACGACTTCAAACACGGGTCAAACACTTGACATGCTGTGTTTTCAGTTGTTTCACTCTCAGTTATTCTGGTTTCATTATTCTCAGCTTTTTCTGCTGGAACTTTGTTTTGTTGTAGTTTGTTTCATTCAGTAATTTCAGCTGTTTCTTTACAAGGTCACAGAGTATGAATGAATGAATGAATGAATGAATGACACAGAGATGATGGCCATGCCTCCTCCTGCTTCTCAACTCACCCCACTCCCTCTCTTACCCTCCCCAGCTGGTCATGTGACCTCCTTCCTCTCATGGGGTCTTTAAATGGCCTGTCGTCCCCTCAGAGCGAGAGAGAGACAGCAAAGTCCCAGCGACAAGTAAGTCATCTCTACAATTATGTTATTTGTATTTTACTGTTCTAAAACTAGTTTTAAAACTAAAGATTTATTCCAGTTGGAGGGAAACAGTTTTTAAAAATATCTTTTGAAAACCTGAAATACCTTGATACTGAAGCAGAGTTTAAAGTTGTACACGACATCATCATCATCATCATTTTCATGTGGGAGAGGTTTGGTTTAACAGCTGTGAGCTGCTCAGGGACATTCACAGTTCTGTACAAACTGGGCTGATGTCTGGAATGTATCTGATCTAAAACTTGTTTTTGACTTTTTGTAGTAGTTTTTAAAAAAGCCTGTATGCAGTATTGTGGATCTTGAGGTGAACATGTGGGGTCTTGTGTGTGTGTCCATGCTTTTATCTGTTCAAATATGACAAGTGTTTGTTGTCTGACATGTCAGACAGTTAATGTAGCAGCAGCTTCTCATGGCTGCTTTTAAAGATGCTGATCTCTCCTCAACGTTGACTCTTATAATCAGCTGACCTCTGTTTCTGTTTCCTCCTTTCAGAGGCTCTGATTCGAGAAGCTGAGGATTGTGGGAGTTGCGGTGCGGATTCTTCTTTGTCTTCTTCTTCTTGTCTCTGACAGCAGCAGGATGTTTGGCTCTGTGCTGCTCTGCTGTTGGTCCTTCAGTCTGCTGCGTCTCTCCTCCTCTCTGGTCCACGGAAACATCCAGCTGGACGACGGTCCCGCCTCCGGCCGACGCACCGAAACCTCCTTCCTATCAGACATCGGTCAGTAACACCTGTCCAATCAGAGAGCTCAAAGAACCTCACCTGTCACCTGGCTCTTCATGGCAGGACTGATAACATTTCTCCAGTCAGTTATCAAGTGAAACATGTCACTTTAACACACAGGTTTTAGAGTCTTCTCTGTGAGGACAGTAAAGTAAAAAAGCAAAGTCTCCTAGAAACTGTTTCTATACGACAAAACTTCAGCATCAAATATGTTTAGTAGGAAACGTGATCACTGGATAAAATATGTTCAGAGAACTTTTTTTGGACAAATGAAGCTCGTTTATCAAAGGCAGCAGAGATTCCATGGAGGACATACAAAGTTCAGGACTGTCTCACCAGAGGCCAGCTTCACATCCAGAGTCCCGTCTGTGGTTTAAGCAACAACACAGGACTTTGGCAGGCAGCACTTTGGTTGAGGTTCAGGAAAGATGGTGGTGGATGGTTTTCTGTATTAAACCAGATCAAAATCTTCCCCTGACCTGGACCAGGTGCTGTGAGAGTCTCAACAGAACCAGTACAGTTTCATCATGCTGGAGTCACTGCAGGTGGATTTATTGGAAAACATTTTATTCATACGTTCAGTATGTTCATAACTTGTCATAAGTGAACAACATTTCCTCATCACATTACAAGAAAACACACATACATTTCCAATAAAACCTATTTGCTGCTGCAGTTTTGTTGTATAGAAACATAATTTTTAGGAGACATGGTTGACAGGAGTTAGTGAAAATATATGTTTTCAACATAATCTGAAGTAAAGCACAGAAAAAAATTTTACTAAACAATGTGTGTCTGTTTTATGTAGAATATGTACAGGGGGTGAAAAGTTAAAGGAAAAGCCAACAGAGTCTCAGTCAGTTGTTGGTCCACCACGAGCTTCCAGACCAGCTTCAGGCTCCTTGGCTCTGACTGTCCAGGTCTCTGGACTCTGCTGGAGGGATGAACATGATTCTTCAAAACATGTTCCCTCATCTGGTGTTTGGATAATGGTGGCGCAGAGAACTGGCTCCAGAGTCTTCCACAGGTGTTCAGGTGGACTCAGGTCTGGACACTGTGAAGGCCACAGCAGTGACCCCTCCTGCCCTGTGGAGCGGAGGCACTACCATCCTGAAAGAGCCGCCTCCCATCAGGATAGACATGTTTCATCCTTGGATAGAGCATCCCCTCACTGTAAGGGCCAAACATTCAGGCCTGTACTGTCCTCTTGGTGATGCCACTCCCGCCTATTCCTCTCATGGAGAACATGTGAAGGACGACTTATTGACCATATCACTGTTTTCCATATCTCTGCAGACCAGGGCCTCTGGTTCCCGCACCACTGAACTCTCAGAGGTTCATTCATCTTTGAAATGAAAGGTTTCTGCTCTGCAGTCCAACTGTAACGTCCCTCTCTGAGTGACTGTGGACGGACTGTTGCTGCTGACACATTTGGATCACGTCTTTCTTCAGTCACCTGAGGAAGCTGCTCTTCTGTCTGTCCTTACAGATCACATTAATGCATGAGCATCACACTCGTCAGGTGTGATCTGTGGACCAGTCTCTGACCCTGTTCTCTGGCGTCTTTCCCATAGATCTAAGTGCAGATGTCACTTTAGTCACTGTTGCTGTTCACACAACCTGGTGGTCTGTGACTGAAGCAAAGTCACCTAGATCTTTTCCTCTTGATACAAGATCAGAATCAAACGGGCCTGTTCAGCATTTTTATACATGCCACATGATTTTAACTGCTTCTTTGTACCATGCAGTGCACCTGTGTGGAAGGGGTTTGTCACCTGAACTGAAGCTGTGAGGAAACGTGATGGCCTGAGATTCATTCAGCTTTCACCACAGGCAGAGATCCAGTGTCACACCTGAACTAGAAGGCCCGCTTGTGGTGTGTCTAGTTTTTCACGAAAAGTCCCAATAAGCATGCATTAAGTGGAGGCAGCTCTCTCCACATCTCCTGTTTCTGACATTCCTCTTCCATCTTGTCTGAATTGTAAATAAGGGTATCATCTGCATACAGATGGATTCTTATGTGTACAGTTAACTCCCTGTGATATAAACAGCAGATGGTTAGGGTGCACAACATGTGATACCACAGGTCCGTTTTCTGTCTTGTGTCCTGCAGAGAGAAGCCACGCCTCCGACCCCGTACATGACCCTGCCCTCCTACCTGTCGACTCAGTAGAGGATCACTTCCTGATGGACGCAGGGTCCTATGATGAGGTGGGTGTGGCTGATTCAAAGAAAACGGTAAACTCCAGGGTTTTGTTAAAATTTCAACTCGCTGTTTACATGTTATATGTTGACGGAATTTACCTGTCACCAGGACTCATCAGCTGCCTTGCAGCTGCAGGGTCGGGCCATGCGTTCACCTCGTCGCTGCATCCCTCACCAGCAGTCATGTCTGGGTTACCCGCTGCCCTGCTGTGACCCCTGCGACACCTGCTACTGCCGCTTCTTCAATGCTATCTGCTACTGTCGCCGAGTTGGCCACGCCTGCCCACCCAGACGCACCTGACCAAATCTGATGATGTCATGCTGTTGTGCAGACTGAAAAACAAATGCTGCTGATGGAAAACATGTTGATGCTCTGTCCATTACATGTTGTATAAAACGTGCTCTTTGTGTAATAAATGAATGTTGGGGAAAATCTGTTTCCAGATTTTATGAGGGCAGTGAGGACAACAATGAACATGAACAGAAACATGTTGGTAGCTGTATTTTTGAACCCTAGAGAGATCCATGTTAGCGGGTTCCAGTCTATGCTAAGCTAAACTTAGCATAGACAGCATCATGAACACAGGACACAGAGACAGGTCCGTTTCAGAGTTTCTGTCATTTATTGATGATCAGGCTGAAACTCAAAGCTGTTCAGTCTGACACGCTCAGTTGGCAGCAATGGTCTGGTCCATCCAGGCACGGAGCTCAGTGACGCGGGCATACACGCCGGGCATTGTGGGAGTGCAGGTTCCACTTCCCCAGGACACAATACCAACCAGAGTCCAGGCTCCAGCCTTCTCACAGACCAGAGGACCACCAGAGTCACCCTGAAAACACAATACATAAACAAACACTGTTCACTGTTCACAAGAACTAGTTGACCAAGCACTTTAAAGTATACATCCTACTGCTCGGTACCAGACTTCTGAACTTTTGTTTACTGCCCATAATAATAATAATAATAATAATCATAATAATAATGCTGATCCATTTTCCGCTCTTCCTTCTACTCTGCACCCACCATACAGGAGGAGGCTCCAGAGGCTCCGGCACAAATCATCAGCTCGGTGATCTTGTTACCCCAGTAACTACGACACTGCTCATTGGTCAGCAGGGGGAGGGCAGCCTGCTGCAGCAGGGCAGGAGTGTCAGGAGCTGCAACACCCAAAAACATCACAGTTCAAACGTCACTGATACACATTCATAATGACACAGTAGGAGCAGTCGGCCCGCCTGTCTGATTTGTTACACACTCTACCTACACTACCCCCTGATTCTCAGGTGATACAGGTGTTTTCTGATTGGCCAGCTGTGACACAGGTGGTCTCACCATTGTAGCGGGTCAGGCCCCAGCCAGAGGTCACACACTTCATGCCTCCGGGGAAGTTGTCTCCGGTCTCGGCCACGCACACGGGGGAAACGCGCATGTTCATCTGGGCGGGGCTGGCCAGCTTGATGAGCAGGATGTCATTGTTGATGGTGTAGCCGTTGTACTTGGGGTGCTTAAACACCTGACAGGAAATGATATTGTTATGACCAGCAAACACACAGGAAGACACCCTGACAAGAAGAAACGCTCGGTGTTTGTGACCCACCTTGCCAACCTTCATGACCTGGATGTCCTCAGTGTTGGAAGAGCGGTCGTGCTCTCCGAGGATCACAAGGTGGGACGTCCTGCACAGAAAAGCAGAGTTGGTCATTTAACACCCCCCAGGACTGTTTCACATCATCTGTAAAACACCGGAGCTGTGACTGACAGGATGTTTGTCTGCTAAAGATTTCCAACCAGCGATGATGGGATTAACGGTGACGATGATACTTATGTTCTCACCTCCTGTGGCGTGAACACAGAATTTCCTCCTCCTGTTTGTTTGCTTATTTGTTAACAGGATTGTGCAAAAAGCACTGATCCGATTTGCACCTAACTTGTTGGAGGGCTGAGGCAGAGTCCAGAGAAGAACCTGTTACATTTTGATGTGGATCCGGTTAAAGGGTCAGATCCAGATCCAGAGCACAGTGATCGGCCTTACTCAAATAAATTAGAGTTTATAAACCATCTCCAATTTAAAAAGTGTTTCATTTAACATTCATACAGGCTGTAAGAACATAACTGTTAGAGTTCCATGACAAGTTCAATTATAATGTAAGTTAAATGTTTTCTTTCAGAAACTTTTCGTTGCATTTGGATTTAATTTTTTTGTGTATTTTATGATGTGTAAGTATTTGACTGGATAGTGTGAAAAATGAATGTAACGATCAACAGATCATGGTTTCTCAGTATCTGAATTATGAATTATGTGTCTGTCTGAGGAACTCATCTCATGTATATTGAGATATATATCTAACTGCTCTGACGACAGCTGCAAATGAATTTAAAACAGCTTTTAAGAAACTTGTGTCACATGTGTTGTTCACCTGACGTTGCAGTGAGCAGCTGTCACCACCCAGTTCTCGTTGATGAGAGAGCCACCGCAGAAGTGGAAACCGGTGTAATCCTGAAACAACAACCACATTTAAAATTCACTGAGAGAGCAGCGTGTGTGTGTGTGTGTGTGTGTGTGTGTGTGTGTGTGTGTGTGTGTGTGTGTTTACCTGAAGGGACACCTGCCAGGGCCAGGAGTGAGGCACTGCCTCCTCACCGTTCACAATACGAGCGTAACCGGTGATTACGGGAGGGATGGCGGGAGTGCCGCAACCTGGTGACACCATGATGACATCATAGGAAGAGCAAACAACAATAAGGACAACATGAATGTGAAGGTTAAATCAGGCTGTTGGTCGAACTGAGGCCCCCTGACAGGCCTCTGAGTTATCTGTTAATACAACGAGACACAACACAAACCGGACGGAATTTACAGAAAAACGTAACTAATTTAAATTAATTGATTTAAAAACTGTTTTGAACGTGACTGTCAGAGCACAGATGAACACAGTGTTAATGTCGGTCCCTGATCGAAGTTTTTTGTCTCACCGTATGCGGCACCGGCGAAGGCGAGGCAGGAGAGGATCCACAGGAAGGCCATGGCTTGATCATGTTGTGTCCTTCTGAGCGAGGAGCTTTTATACAACTGAGGAGCAACCTGATTGGATGGAACAGGAGGGGACACCTTATCAAAGGACGGTGGGAGTTTGGACAGGTGGAGCTGATGGAAAGTTTTCCACCTGGGGAGGCAGGAAGGTCACAGACCTGAGAATGATTCACTGCTCGGTTTAATCAGATTTTCAGAACCTAGAAAATGTATCTTAAATTCTGGAAGAAATCACAAGGTTTTCAACTAGAGATTATTTTCACCACTGATTCAACTGGTTTTTATTTTTCCTATTGACTGATTGGTCTGTTCCATCAGATTCACAGGTGATGTCTTCAGATGTGTGATCAACAGTCCACAACCCAAAGAGATTCACTTTTCTCTCACAGAAAATAGAAATGGTTCATTATTCCAACATCATTCCACAGACCACAGATCTGAATTATGGGAAATACATCAAAAATAATCACACAATAATATTCAGAGAAAACACAACACAGGAATCAATCATTGAAAAAGAAAAAAACATAGTGAAAACCGTCCAATAATCTCTTTTTAAGATCACAACGTAAAACAAAGGGCTTTGGATTCATAGTGTCCAGATGTTTCCACATGTTCTCATAAAGCACCTGAGGTGGACTCACAGGGATCACATTCAGTTCTGCTTACTTTGTGAGTAAAGTTGTAAATTTTGGCTCCAAATATTCCAAATATTCCAGTATTAACTGAACTTTGTGTGAAGAGCAGGAACAAACGGACGATAAAATCTCTTTTCCTCTTTTCTGTTCGTAGTTTTCATCAGTTTTTCACAACAAAATAAAGATTTATATGTCGAAGCGTGTTTCTGCTGTGGGTCGTTGTGTGTTGAAGGTCAGGTGGTTGAACCATGTGTGTGTTTCCCAGCAGAGTGTTTATCAGCATCATGAAAAACACACAAGTATAAAAACTGTCTGTCTTTGTGTGTGTGTGTGTGTGTGTGTGTGTGTGTGTGTGTGTGTGTGTGTGTGTGTGTGTGGTATACGTCAGCAGGTCTCTGACAGGAAACCACAATAATAATAATAATAATAATAATAAATCAAATTTGTAAAGCGCTTTTCTGGTTGCTCAAAGACACTGAACAATAAACAAGAAACAGAAGAGAAAAACAACGATGATAACAGTGGTAATTACAGAAGTGACAAGTGGTGGAGAGATGAAGTGGTTCAGGGGAATGCCAGTTTAAACAGGTGGGTTTTGAGCTGGGATTTGAAGGTCGGAAGTGAATCTGAGTTTCTGATTTGCTGGGGGAGAGAGTTCCAGAGGGTCGGGGCGGCAGCGGCGAACGCTTGGTCCCCCAAGGTTTGGACATTGTGACCATCAATGAGGAGGGAGAAGTCCTGGGCAGAGGGGAGGAGAGCTTTGGGTCCGATGATGATGAGTTCTGTTTTGTTGCTGTTGAGTTTTAGAAAGTTGTTCTCCATCTATTTTTTGATGTCGGTTAGGCAGTTGGTGATGGTGGAGAGGACTGGGGTGATGGATTTGGTGGAGATGTAAAGTTGAGTGTTGTCAGCATAGCAGTGAAAATGGAGTCTATGGTGGCGTATAATGTGACCAAGGGGTAGCATGTAGGATGAGGAGGATGAAGAGGAGGGGGCCAAGCACTGAGCCTTGGGGTACACTGTGAGTGACTGGGGTGGTATGGGATTTACAGCTGATGGAGATGTAGTGGTGGCGATCAGAGAGGTAGGAGGTGAACCAGGAGAGTGCTGAACCAGTGATGCCAAGAGATTGTAAGTGGTTGAGTAGGATGGAATGGTCGATAGTGTCAAAAGCGGCGCTGAGGTCAAGGAGGAGGAGGATGCTGAGGAAACCAGAGTCGGCGGCGAGGAGGAGGTCGTTGGTAACTTTAAGAAGAGCAGTTTCAGTGCTATGGTGGGCGCGGAAACCGGATTGGAATGTTTCAAAAGACTGGCAGGAGTGGAGATATTGCTGAGTTGTGTGAAGACAGAGCGTTCTAACATTTTGGAGAGCAGCAGGAGGTTTGAGATGGGTCTGAAGCTGTCGAGGTTGTCAGGGTTCAGGCCAGGTTTTTTTAGGATGGGGGGGCAGCAAGTTTGAGTGAAGGTGGGACACAACTCATCATCCATTTAAAATGAGTCTGTGTGGGTCAGTAAAGACACAATAAACTACAAACCCTAAAACATTTAGTCACTTATTACACACACACACACACACACTGCACCAGGGGACAAATTAAAGAAAAAACCAGTGAGAGGAGAAACAGGACTTCACAGTGTCCTTATCTGAGTCTCTGAGCCCACCTGAACACCCGTGGGAGACTCTGGAGCGAGGTGTCAGACAGTTCTCTGCTCCACCATCATCCAAACACCAGATGAGGGAACATGTTCTGAAGAATCATGTTCATCCCTCCAGCAGAGTCCAGAGACCTGGACAGTCAGAGCCAAGGAGCCTGAGGCTGGTCTGGAGGCTCGTGGTGGACCAACACCTGACTGTACACATCCTTCTGTCCTATTTCTGTAAACTTCATTTTCTCACTTTGTGGAATTTGCCTGTTACTTTGTCTTCATTTGTGTAGTTGACTGGATTTTATATCAGAATATCGTAATGTGACTGATAATTTCATTTTCTTCTGACTCACTCAGATTCAAGCTGCAGTTTCAATGAAAACTTTCAACCTGAAAAATAAATGTGTTCATTTTCTGCTTTATAGTGTAAAAACTACTGATGGAGGTTTCACATTATTATGTCATTTGTAATTATTTTGTCAGACATTAGCCAGAGATCAATATGAGTGTGACATGCCAGGCCGCCTAAGCGATTAGTGTTCACCTGTGACTGGCTGCCTTCATCCAGGACCCTAGAATAAAAGGACCAGGCTCGCAGAGTATCGCAGAAACTTTTGAGTTCATGTTTAATAAGAGGTATGTGGAGAGAGGTTGAGAATAGGTGGGTTGCCGTACCCTATACACTGTTTCACACATCTAGTTCCCTTTGTTAGACACACCAGGTTAGCGGTTGGTTTGGTTAAATCACCTTTTATTTAGAGAAGCTAGTCAGCACTTTGGTTTGGATTTGGGTTTCAGAGGTAGGGGTAGTCAGGCCTGGTTTTGTTTTATTGGTTTCATTTATTTGGCTCATCCTCCCCCACACTGTTGTAATCCTGTGACTTGAGAGCAACTAGGATTAAATAATTTTGTATTATCCACTACTCTGACTCTCCTGTTTCCCCTAGGGGATGTAACAATGAGACTGTTTAGAACCATCATTCATTTTCCAGGTATAAACTGCATCATCAGTTGCATTAGAGGCTTTCAGTGATGTGAGCAGAGAGTTTGTGGCAGCCGCTCAGAGTAAGTTTAGCAGCTGAGTGTTGAGCATCATGTGAAAACTGTTTATCATCTCCCCTCTGAGGATCCCTGGAAGAAAAAGAAGTCTGTATTTAACTGTTTAGGAAACAGACATGTGTAAATTAGTGTAACTCCCTGGATGAAGTGGAGCTGAAGTGAGGCTGTTTCTGTTCTGTCCTCTAAACCCTGATGGAAAATCAGTCAGCTTTTTGAGAAGAACTTTAACCACAGCCTTAATCACATCAGTGTTACTTAAAGGCAAAGCATCCTTGAGCAGCTTTGTTGGACTAAGGTCTGAAGAGGCTGATGGTTGAGATGCAGAAGGTGTTGGAGTTCAGCTCAGACAGATCTACAGAGGGAAGCAGTGTGAACATGAACCAGGCCGTACAGTCTGTTCTGTGGCCACTGAACTGGACATTACATCTGTGCCAGATGTGTTAAGGAGGTGATGAAGCTTATGAAGTCATTAGTACTGAGAGTTAAAGGAATACATGGACCAACAGGCACATACACTGGACATGTCATATATATGTGTCGTATTTAAAGTGTGTTTAAAGTTCATTAAAGTTCATTCAGCTTCTGCTGAAAAGACTAATACAAAGGACGACGAAAAGTCAGTGATGTTTAAAGTTTTTATTTTCAGTCACTGTCCACTTTTTGATGTGGGACCACCAGGCCGGGCAGGGTCCGGGGCCCCGGGGCCCTGGGGTTTGTGGGTTAACCCGGCGGTGACGGCTCAGCCTCTGAGTGTTTAGTTAGAGGCGAGGATCTGGTCAACCCAACCACGGAGCTCGGTGACACGGGCGTACACGGCGGGAGTGGAGGTGGAGCAACTGCTGCTTCCCCAGGACACGATACCAACCAGAGTCCAGGCGTTGTCCTTCTGACAGACCAGAGGGCCGCCAGAGTCACCCTGAAAACACAACACACAATTAAACTGAGAAAAGATAAATAAGAAGTGAAAGAAAAGAATAAAGGATGATGATGATGAAGTAAATAATAAAACATGAAAATAAAACGACGAATGAAAATGAATGACAGATGGATCTGAGTGACACGGGGGACAGATGGTCGGTGGGCAGGGCCTCACCATGCAGGAAGTGGCTCCGGCTCCTCCAGCACAGATCATCACATCAGAGATGTTGCTGCCCCAGTGGTTCTTACACTGCTCATTGGACAGCAGGGGCAGTGCAGCCTGCTGCAGGTTGTTGGGAGTACTGGGAGCTGTGGGAGACAGAAAGGACTCAAACACGCGGGACTTGTCGTTCGTTTTAGGGCGGTTTCATCAAAACAAAACTTTGACAAACAGCTGGAGTTTGAACTCTGTCTCACCGTTGTAGCGGGTAAGACCCCAGCCAGAGGTGACGCAGGTCATGCCGGCAGCGAAAACATCGGTGGACTCGGCGAGGCAGACGGGGGACACGTTGGTACCCAGCTGGGCGGGGGTGGCCAGCTTGATGAGGGCGATGTCATTGTTGATGGTGCGGGGGTTCCACTGGGGGTGGGTGAAGACCTGGGACAAGAGGTGGTGGGGGAGGGGGTTAGTGGAGGGCGTGAATGCTGTTAGTGAAAGCTGATTGGCTGATGGGTGGGTCTCACCTTGGCAGGCTTCAGCAGCTGGACGTCCTCGTTGGAGCCAAAGCCCTTGTTGTGTTCTCCAGCGATCACACGGTGGTAGGTTCTGACAGGGAACAGGGAACACGGCTTTAAAGGGTCAGTTCACACAAATCACTCACATGCAGCTTTTTTAGGCCCAAAACTGTTCATCAGAAGGTGAAAGGTCAAAACATTAAAGACTCAAACCATCGTCTCCTGTAACGAGTCTGAGACGTCTCTGATCCTCTGAGCCACACAGCTGTCTCACACACACTCACACACACACACACACACACACACACTCTCACACACACACACCGTTCTGCTGCCACAAAAACTCACTGCAGCACCACATGTGTATCAATCCACTGCTGAAAATAGTCCCCAGCACAGAACAGTTTCCTCCTGATAAACTCTACACTGAGCAGCTGTTTGATTAAATAACTGAGCCTTTTAGTTTTAAAGCCTGACGTCTTCAGCAGGAAGCGATGGCTCAGAGCTGAGAGCCACAGACTGAGGTGTGATGTTCTGACCTGACGTTGCAGTGAGCGGCGGTCACCACCCAGTTCTCGTTGATCAGAGATCCTCCACAGAAGTGGAAGCCGTTGGATTGCTGAGAAAAAAACAATCTGAACTCAGACACTGAACAGCAGAAGAAGAAGAAGAAGAAGAAGAAGAAGAAGAAGAAGAAGAAGAAGAAGAAAGTATTTGTGTTCGTTGGGATCAGCTGACTTACCTGCAGAGACACCTGCCAGGGCCAAGAGTGAGGCACCGCCTCCTCACCGTTGACAATGCGGGCATAGCCGGTCACCTGGGGAGGGATGGCGGGGACGCCACAGCCTGAGAGGTCAACAGGAAACAGACTTTGAAGGACTAAGAATGTGTGACGATGCACCTTCACCCCCAGGACTGTACCTGCCGGCCTCTGATTAAACTGAGATGTCTGCGTCAGTCACCTGCAGACTTTACTCTGGTTAAATGAAGCCAAACGTTCTGAAATCGGTCTGCAGCTGGTTTCCATCAGTGAGAGCTGAGCAGGGCTGCAGGCCTCTGCTTATCTCACACACAACCTCACTGATCAATCAGAGTCTGATTCAGGATCCAGAGGGAAGAGAAACTTTGCTGAGAGCACAGTGGAGTCCGAAGACGCCTCTTATTTACTGAGACATTAGTAAAGTGCTGGTGTATAATGAGTGAACCCAAACTCCTCAGTGTTCATCTCATCAACACAATAACAATCAAGTAGGAAATGTTCAGGGAATCAGTGAATTGATGAGGTTCTAAAACGAAGTGGAAATCAGCTGCCAGAACAGATTCTGACTGAAAACTGAATCTTTGAGTCTTTCATCTTTGAGTCTCACCGTAGGCGGCGCTGACAAAGGCGAAGCAGGAGATGATCCAGAGGAAGGCCATGCTGATGATGATGGTGTGTTGGACAACCGCGCTCCTGTTTTATACCTGGACCCTGCCTGGCCTCAGCCAATCACAGTGCCCGGCAGTTTGTCCAGCTCAGCCGTCAGCTGCTTATCAGAGCTGAGGCGACATGGTCGTTCTCACCAGTCACACGCCCTGACCTGCAGCTCTCTGATTGGCTGACACATCAGAAAACATGTTGATGAGTTCACCCAGAAACCAGTCAGCAGATCAGAGTTTTTATCCAAACTCAACTTTATTTCAATTCTGTTGAAACAGTTTCAAGAGATTCAGGCAGAGAGGCAGCAGCAGCATGACGGACACATTTCCAACAAGCTATTACAGTTTCCTGTATGCAGACGGGCCCCACCCACACAGACACCCATTTATTTAAACTACATCCTGTGTATAAACTACAACATGTGCACAGATACAGAACACATTTTTTAATAAAGTTTTCATGAAGTGACCTCCCTGATCCTCCCTGATCAGTCTTTGGACTCATACGTTTGCTTCTCTGCAGCCTGTGCAGCATGAATTATACGAGAGTATCTTTCAGTATTTCATGCACCACATACCACACTTCTCTCTTTGAAGGGTGAGACACACTCAGAGTAAAATCTGTGAAGCACAAGACAAAAGCAGATTCTCAGATTCTTGCTGTTTTTGAATCTTGGTGTATGTGCTGTGACATACGTGTTATTTTCTCATGAACAGTGATGATCAGGATAAAACCACGTCTGCTGCATCGTGTTTTTACGGATCATGTTTCCAACAGAATTCTGTCTCATTACTTTCTTACTAAATTCAGGGATTTTTAACAAACAACCAGTCACAGTAAATTTCCAATGAGAAAATGTACACGTACACGTACACACACACACACACACGTATTTCGACAGTGCACAGAGTCAGCAGCTGTGTTAGTGTATGTGTTAATGTGTCACATGTTGACACACTGATAACTGTACAGACACATCTGAACAGAGACTGAACAGTCCAGCTGTGGACTCACACTGACAGTCAGTTTACCTGCCTCCTGTTTCCCAGTGCTGCCGGTCTCTGATTAAACTGAGGTGTCTGCGTACAGGATCAGGTTCAGGATCAGGTGTGTCTGCTCAGGTGGAGGCTTGGCCAACCACCTGTGACTGAACAGGAGAGAAGGTTATCAACAGCTGATCAATAATCAATCATTTTAATAACAGAAAATACCAGACACAAGACTCCGCCTCTGAAGAAGAAAAACTCAAGTAGAGGATCAGGTTCGGGTTCAGGTTCAGGTTCAGGTTCAGGTGAGTCTCCATGAAATGAAAGAGGGTCTATGTGATGTGCCCATAAGTCACCTGAATTAACACACGTGTCTTTGAGTGTGTGTGTGTCCTCCTTTCTCCTGACAAACTGTTGCCTTGACAACGAAACACAAACACTAACCTACAGCAGGAAGTTGTTCACCTGATCGTCTCTGCGGGAGTCCTGAGACCAGCAGACTGGATCCAGACCAGCACACTGGATCTAGACAAGTAGAGAGGACTGGATCAGAGCTTCGACTTGTAAGGCTTCACCTGTCAGGTGAGTGAGATCACCTGTCAACAGAGTTACACCTGTTCAGGTGTCCAGGACCTGGGCCAGTACCTGTAACTGTAGCTGGACTGTAACTGGTTTCTGCTCCACGTTATCTCCTTTTATTCTGGTATGAGCAGCAGTGGAGCAGATGAGGATCGGAATTTTTTTTTTTTTCTGACTCTGGTTTAAATTCTGTTTCAAACGTGTGAACAAATAAAACTGCTCTTCTTCCTTTGTCTCCCTCCTTCTTTCCTTTCCTATGCCCCACCCTCCCTTCCTTTTTGTCTCCTTTTCTTCCCCTCAGTCCCCGCCACCGTGTCCTGCCGCTGCCCCCCCCACTGATGAAGAGCAGTGATGAAGGTGAGGTCTGATCTCAGATTCCCTCTCACATTCACCAGCTGCACTCTGTCTCCACTCTCTGTGTATCTGCTGTTAAACTCACCTGTAGACAGGTGTCCTGTGGCTCCGCCTCTTCGCTCCTGTCTGCGGTCTGGACCAATCAGGATCAGGAGAGTGACCTTCAGTCAGGACATGTGGCTCTGTGCACCAACAGGTTTGATTCTTTTATCACTTTCATTGTTTTATTTTTCTCTTTTTGAAAAGTTTGTGGATTTAAATACATCCACCACCTCCACCTGCTCCACCTGCTCCACCACCTCCACCTGCTCCACCTGCTCCACTCCACTTTGCTTCGTGTACAATAAAAGTCTGGGTTTTACCCAAGGCCTACCCAAGCCTCCATGAGGCCCTAAACAAAATTTGATTTTGGTGCCCTCTATTAAAAAAATAATTAATTACTTCTTTTTTAAATTAATTGCTCTTGGGGGCCCCCTAGTGGTGGTTATGCCTTGGGCCGGCCCTGGTTTTACCCTGTGGAACCGGTCACAGACTCTGCCCTGATATGAGGGTTGTACCCAGTTTCACCAGCAGGTGGTGGTGGTGTTCAGGCGTCTCAGTGTCTCTCTCTCTCTCTCTGTAGATCTCAATAACGTCAATCAGCGCCCACAGGAAGTGGACGTTTGTGATGTCCTGCTCCAGGATGGGCGGGGCTTCACTAGGTCCAGGTCCCTGCAGGTCAGTGGGTGAATGAGCCTCAGTTATTTCCAGCCTCCAGCTGGTAACTCTGGTAGATGGATGTTAGACAGCGGGAGACGCTTTTATTTTGAAGAAATTTGTGGTGAACGTGATTTCGTCCTTAAGAGACGGGAGACGTCACAGCCGTTTCCTCAGGCTGCGCTTCAGTCGGTCAGACTCCGGTTCTTCTCTCAGCAGCTGGTTTGTGTTTCAGAGCGACCGCACGTCCCCTCTGCGTGTCAGCGTGTCGGCGATGTCGGCGGTGCTCGGAGGTCTGCTGCAGCTGGTGGAGCGGCACTGGAACGGACCCGGATCCCTCCAACGAGACCAGCGTTTCCTTGGTTCAAACATCCTCTCAGTTCCTGCTCTCTGCAGTGACAGCTTTATTTTTTATCATAATCTACTAAACCTGTATTAAACCTTATTATCAGGCTGCAACTGTTTTCTTCATCAGTTGATCTGATTGTTGATTATTGATTACATGTTTATGACATGTAATCAATGGAAACACAGTGGAAAGGTGAGACGCTGTCAAAGTGCAGCAGGTTTGCTACTTTTCTACATCAGCCTGATAATAAAGATATAAAACCGTCAGTCACAGGTAAAACTTCACTTCACTTCACTGTTAGAGACACGTTCACCTTAAACTGATTTTCAAAATAGTTGCTGGTTAATTTTCTGTCAACTAGTTAATTAGTGGACTAATTGTTTCAGCTTCACTCACTAATGATCCCGACCAAGGCTGAAACCCTGAACACATCTATGCACTGGTTTCCTCGTCTCTTTAGAGATGGTCCAGAGTCTGAGCTGGTCCAGAGTCTGAGCTGGTTTAGAGTCTGAGATGGTCCAGAGTCTGAGATGGTCCAGAGTCTGAGATGCTTTAGTGTCTGAGCTGGTCCAGAGTCTGAGCTGGTCTAGAGTCTGAGCTGGTTTAGAGTCTGAGATGGTCCAGAGTCTGAGATGGTCCAGAGTCTGAGCTGGTTTAGAGTCTGAGCTGGTCCAGAGTCTGAGATGCTTTAGTGTCTGAGCTGGTCCAGAGTCTGAGCTGGTCTAGAGTCTGAGCTGGTTTAGAGTCTGAGATGGTCCAGAGTCTGAGATGGTCTAGAGTCTGAGATAGTCCAGAGTCTGAGATGGTTCAGAGTCTGAGATAGTCCAGAGTCTGAGATAGTCCAGAGTCTGAGATGGTTCAGAGTCTGAGATAGTCCAGAGTCTGAGATAGTCCAGAGTCTGA
>JBBMJY010000001.1:29373968-29400550 GCA_037833715.1 Toxotes lorentzi | reverse complement strand
AGAACTACAGACCTACAAAACTAAAGAACCACAGAACTACAGACCCACAGACCTACAAAACTACAGACCCACAGACCCACAGACCTACAAAACTACAGAACTACAGACCAACAGACCTACAAAACTGCAGACCTAAAGAACTACAGACCCACAGACCTACAAAACTACAGACCCACAGAACTACAGACCCACAGACCTACAAAACTACAGATCTTAAGAACTACAGACCTACAAAACTACAGACCCACAGACCCACAGAACTACAGACCCACAGAACTACAGACCCACAGACCCTAAGACCTACAGAACTACAGACCCAAAGACCTACAAAACTACAGAACTACAGACCCACAGACCTACAGAACTAGAGAACTACAGACCTACGCAACTACAGCAACCTGTGCCTGATGTTTACAGCTGCTCCACAGTCTGCAGTCACTGCAGCACCTACAGAACTACAGACCACAGAACTACAGACCCACAGACCTACAAAACTACAGAACTACAGACCCAAAGACATACAAAACTACAGAACTACAGACCCAAAGACCTACAAAACTACAGACCCACAGACCCAAAGGCCTACAGAACTACAGACCTACAAAACTACAGACCTACAGAACTAAAGACCCACAGAACTAAAGACCCAAAGACATACAAAACTACAGAACTACAGACCCACAGACCTAAAGAACTACAGACCTACAGAACTAAAGAACTACAGACCCACAGACCTAAAGAACTACAGACCTACAGAACTAAAGAACTACAGACCCACAGACCTACAAAACTACAGACCTACAGAACTAAAGACACACAGAACTACAGACCCAAAGACCTACAGACCCACAGAACTACAGACCCAAAGACCTACAAAACTACAGACCTACAGAACTACAGACCCACAGACCTACAGATCCACAGAACTACAGACCTACAGAACTAGAGAACTACAGACCCACAAAACTAGAGAACTACAGAACTACAGACCCACAGACCTACAAAACTACAGACCCACAGAACTACAGACCTACAGACCCACAGAACCACAGACCCACACAACTACAGACCTACAGACCCCCAAGACAGCACAACACAACATCAGGGTGTGAAGGGTGGCTTGAGGAGGGGGCACATCAAAGCAGGCTGAGTGAGGTTCCCATGGGAGACTGAGAGGCCCCCCACTCTGAGGCCCAGCTGAATAATAACTTCATTATCCTCAACACACCAGAGTCCTGTGATAAAACATGTTTGATTCTTTCATTTAGTTTCACTGAGCTCAGGCTCACTAACACTACAAACAGCCAATTACAAGGAGGTCAAAGGTCAGAGGTCAAACCAGTGGTTTCCTTTCTCCAGACCTGGGATTTAGTTTTAGCTAAATTTTTAACTGTAGAGCTCAAACTTGGACCTGTGCCTGGTACAGTCCGGGCTGCATTTAGGATGAAACTGAGAAGCTGGAGAGAAGACCCAACAAAAACTACTTCAGCTGCATAAGGACAAGAAAAACTAATGTTAATCTAATTCATGTTCCCACCCGGCTCAGAGGCCAGGTACCCAGCCACTGTAGAAAACCTTATGGAAGATGGACAGGAGAGACCACACAAACCACACCAACATGTCTCAGCAGCAGAGGGTGAAAATGATACCTGAGGCCTCTGAGGGATGAAAGGTTCTGATCCAGAACTGATGGGCTGTGGTGGTTTTCCTGCGTCTTTGCTGTGGAGGAGAACAGGCTGATGTTTAATCATCCAGATGGAGCCTTTCACATAAACTAATCCAATCTCTCAGGTTCTGCTGGTTTTCATGAATAGGCAGAGGCAGCCACTCTCTCCCCAGAGGACCATGATTCATACACCCAACTGTTCAGCTGACTGCTGATAGAAAAACCAGTTCCTGTTGGGCGTGGAGGACGAGGGTGCAGCACAAACCAGGGTCACTGTCAGGCTCCACAAACAGGTTCCTACAGCCTCATGGATCTGGACTGAACATACAAAGGAGCCAATGCCAGTGACCAGGCATTCATTATTCAGGAAAAAATGAATAATCCTGCCTCCCGTGTTCAGTGTGTGTTCACTGACAGATGTGACACTGATACGTGGCTGTTATCTGATTAAACCTCGGCCATATTGAAGCCATTCACATGTTTGAACAAGCGGACCATTAAGAAGGGTCATGAGTTTCCGAAAAGCAGAGGTCCTGACCTTTTTCAGTAACCAATCATGGTAACACAGCATGGAGAGGGTGGAGCTTTAAAGGCAAGGGACCCACAGGAGACACAACCTTTGACCCCCTCCCCCCTCTCCTAAGTGAACACAGTGACAGAAGAGGCCAAATGTCCTCCAGAGAGAAAACTGCAGCCACCGATGATCACGGCACCAGAGGACTACACATCCAAGACGTTTTCAAGACGTACTGAAATTAGACTGTTTCTTCCACCTCTGGAGGAGGCGTGAGACTCAGTCTATCCAGATGTAGAAAAGGTGTAGATCTAAGACACATCTGTGATCTTTCCTCCAGGTTAAATTTAAGACACAGGTTGTAATGTAATACACTTACACGGAGACCTTTAACAGGTCTCTGCAGGAATCCAAAGTTCCTGCATGGTTAAAGTCTGCTGTGGATAAGGAGTCCAACATGAGCTGCCTGAATGATTACAGGTCTATCACACCAACATCTGTAATAAGAGCCCAGTATGCAGCGGTTAACTTAGACCCTCACCAGTCTGCATACAGGACAAACCGGTCTACAGAGGACGTTGTGTCCGTCTGTCTCCATCCTGCAGCATGTACAGGCTACTCCCACCTTCTTACCTGTAAAACTTAATCACTCTTTATGTCAGGCCTCCTCTCTGTTCATAGTAGACTGTGAACAGAGTGGTGTGTGTGATGAACAGAGAGGAGGCGGCACACACACCACTCTGTTCAGATGTTCATGTTGTATTATGTATTATGGTGATAAGGTATCCGGGGTATTTGAAAACAGTCACGGTTTCTGTTTTATCTCCGTCATGAGGAAACCCTTTTGGTGGATCTGAACTTGGTAACTCCTCTGAAGTACAGCCTCAGATGCAGCCGTTAGACGCAGCACTAAAATGATGAGATGACCTCTGGTGAACTGGCTGTAATCCGCTGAGAAACTTTGACCTCACAGCATTAAGAACAGACGACCTCTGTTTTCTTAATGATCACAAATCAAACGAGATCCACAGGTAACATAAGCCCTGTGTGAAAAGGACTTCTGTCGCAGGAAGTTGTAATGGTGTCATTTTACATTTGCTTAACATACTGTAGTCCAAACTTTGTTCAATTATATTTAGTCTCCATCTCCCTTTGTGATGAATTTGCTTCCTCATAGATTTGTTTCCACCTCTGTTTTCATTTGGTGTTACCTGCTGCAGCTTGTTTAAAGACGGACTGATATTCTCCCCACAGGGATCAAAGTTTCATCTGTCTGATCTTATCTTAGCAGTGACTGACGAGCAGGAATGAGAGCTGAATAGCTGCAGAGTGAGTCTACCTGCTCTGAAAGTCCCAACGGTAAACTGATCACAGTGCAGAGAAGCCAACGTTGGGAGCTCCAGGGAAAAACATGAGGTGTGAGAGGAGACGGTGAGCAGGCTGCGATCCTTCCTCAGATTAACAGGCAGGACAGAAACAGGAATGTTACAGATACCGAAAGCTAACTGAGCATGAACACACACACACACACAGTCAACACAACACTCTTTTGTGTCTGTGCAGCTTCACACAGTCTCTTCTTTTAACTCTTTTCAGTTAAACAACAAAACTTAATCACAGCAACATGTGGTGAGGAGAGACAGACAGCATCTGTAACATCTGTATCATCAGAGTCCTGACAGCAGCTCTGCTGTGTTCAGATACCACACTGAAACCTCTCATATTTTTTACTGAAACCTGGAAAAAATCAGAAAGTTTGAAACATTTTCAGAAACACTTAAAAACAAGTTTCTGTGTCAAAGGTCACATTTAATCAAATCTGGCCCTTTGACCAACTGAACCCGTTAGTATTAAAGGTCTGATTCCTTCACTTGTGTCTCTTCTACTGAATCGTGCTCAGACGACACTCAGGTGGATCTGATCTGCTCATCGGAGGCTCGTTCAGGTGTCTCCACCTGTTTCCAGCAGATCATTATTCACTCAGTAGCTCTGTGTCAGTGGGAAAGTGGCATCAGAACTGAGTGACGGAGTCAGAAGTCAGACTGTTATTCTCAGAGTCCCATCCTGGCTGGACTAAAGGTTTGTGAGCGGGCAGAGCAGAGACTCGACAACACTTTGCAGAACTTGGATCAGTTGTATGCAAAGCACAATCAGAACAAAGTGACCAAACATCACAAGATCAATACATCAAGCTCAGTTCACAGAGAGAGATGGAGGAGTTCTTCATCACAGACACAGAATCTGCTGAATAAAAAAACACAAGACTCCAATCAGCTACAGTCCTGTCCAAAGAAGGCTGTGTTGTAATGGTCTGAGAGGACGAGGAGCAGCTCTGTGGATCACTGTCAGATCATGCTGGGATAACATGGGTCTCAGGTTCAGTACAGACCTGTGGAGTCTGTGGTCTCAGACTTTTGGAGCCCACTTTGTATCCCCATTCAAACTGATGGATCTCAGAGAAAGTCAGAGGACTACAGGTTGTCTTCTTAACTTTACTGTCACACAGCTCCAACCCCCACTGAGCAAACACTCTTTCCAACCATCCTCACTCTGCCTGTTGTTTCTGCCTCCTCTGGTTTGTTTCCACAGGAGTTCACACCTTCATGTGACCGAGCAGGAGCTGAGGCTGATGGGGGAGTGGGGGGTGTGGAGAAGCCATCGGTCCAACAGGGGAAGACGTCTGGTGGTTTTGAAGAGAGCCACAGAGCTGTGGCTGATGACCTTGACACGCAGAGTTTCTCAAACACCAGATTAGATTTGAGGCTCTCTCAGAGCAGAAAGCCGTCAGGCTGCCAGATGCTCAATTCAGACGTCTCTGAATTATTCCTAATGCTGCTCAATCAGCTGAGCCCAGCTGTGCAAAGCAGTCGAGGTGACTGAACAGAAAAGGAGTTTTCTGGGGCAAAGCTTCCTCTCAGCAGGACACCATCTTCAGCATGAAGCAGCTCCCCCACGTAACACAGCAGAAAGTCACAGTACAGGTGTAAACGCACCTCAGACTCACTGAGGATGGACTGTGACCCAATCTGCCACACCACTTCCAGAGGTCTTCAGGGTGCACTGTGACCACAGTGAACACAAAGGTAAATCCAGAAACAGGTGGGATGTTATATCCCGAGTCTGTTGCCAGGTAACAAATGGTCACAGTGACCCTCTTCTCCAGCTGGATGGTTGAGTAGCATGAGGTAACAGCAGGTCCGGCAGCCTGAGTTTTATGGTGACAGATTCAAAGTGGATCCTTTGGTACCAGTTCAGTGTAGCCACAGACACAGCGACTACAGTCTGGTCCTGCAGTGTCTGCTGCTTACGGCTGGTTGCCCTAGTGTCACTGGTCAAAGAGGAACGTCTTACTGGATTAGCTTCTTATTAGAAGAGCAGGGGTGTTAATAACTGGATGGTAACACACAGCTCACACAGCATCCTCCATGTTGGACTTTCCAGGTCTGTCTACACGATCTGGAGTTGGTCACAATGGTCACAAAACCTCCTCTGGCCAACACACACACTAATTTTGTCACTGCAATGGGAGATTGTACTGAAATTAGTTGAATTTAATGGTAAACACACCGATGGCAGTGACCTTCCATGAAAGGTGCTGGTCTGATGTCAGAGAAAGGCATGGGAACAGGAACAGTTTCAGTGTTTTGCCCAACAACACCTGGATGTGAACAGCTGGGGATGGAACCACCATCTGGGGATCACCTGCCAGATGTGTTATAAACGCAGGTCTGACTGAGTCCTGAAGCCTCTGTGCACCCACTCCAATGTCCTGAGGTGTTGTTCAGAGGGAAATTTCACTTTCAGCATGTGAGTGACATGAAGAACAAACATTCTGTGTATCAGAGTCGTTTTAGTCCCATCAACACATTCATCCAGTGTGTTCAATGAGCAGTGAGAAACCAGTGAAGGAAATGATGCTCACCCATTATTCCAGCAGGGCAGCAAACACATCCATGACTTCACTGTGTGTTTGTGTGTTTACATCTCTACACACTGCCAAGCTCAGATACACAAAACATAATTTATTCAAATCAAAACAGTGATTTGCATTCACATTTCACAGAGAAGCATTTATGACAACAAATCTATTCGTTCTTTTCATATCCTGCTCACAGATGAATAAACTGTAGAAAGTTGCTCAGACCTTAAACTCTCCCTGCATGTGAGCGGGTTTGAGCTCACACTGAAGTAGGTCAGAGAATTTAACGGGGTGGGGGGGGGTGTCTTCTTTTAATGGGTGTTAAATTCAGGAGGCGGGGTGTGTCGGGGGGGTCGAGGCTTCAGGTTTCAGGCTGGCAGGAGCAGGAAGATGACAGTGTGACAGATGACAGACAAATCCTCTCAATGTGCTGTCTCCTCTGGATCTGAGACCAGGACTTTATAGTCCACTGGCCCGGGACTGTCCTATCCCAACAACACAGCACTTAACACCAGGGACAATGGAGACTTCCTGTCAGTGAGAGGAATAACAGGCTTTCCGGGTGAGTTGTAGCCTGTAGGTACAAAGGCTTAGCTCATTGCTCTGACATCTGACCCTAGAGGCAGCGTGAAAACAGCTTCCATCAGGACACGAAGCGATGCCGAGTGGGGCACCGTATTAAATGTGAGACAGACGATTGACTTCACAGATCTGAGGCAGTCCTGGACACAGAAACCCCCCTCTCTCTCTAGTCACAGATATCCAGTCTACACCAGACACATCTGCCACCAAACAAACAAACGTTATTTTCACGAAACGAATTCAAACACTGCTCAATGAAACGAGACGACTCTAAAGTCGCTCCTCATTCAAATGAGCTCGGCTCATAAACCGTCAGGAGATGCTGCTTCTACTGCACAGATTTGCTCTATTCTGTCTGCTCTCGAGTCACTGACAGACACTGACAACATTTGGGATGTCAGTTAAAATCAGAATATACAGTTAGAACTGTGACCCTACCTGCACAAAGGCTAGCTCTCTCTAAAGGCCCTGAGAACCTGTTCACTAACCTGCTTCTCACTGGCAGAGTTTGGGTTATTTCCCAGACAGATGTCTGTGTTTGTGGTTTCCTCTGAGCTCTCAGGTCTCAGGCTCATATTTCTGTGCATCAGACAGACATCTGTCAGTGTCTGAATCAAGACGTGACATTTTGTTGTCTAAATCTCTTTAACAGTATCTGATTATTAGTCAAACGACAGACAGTTTCTCAGCAGTGATAAGAATCGGTCGTTTAGACTCGTCATGTGGGACAGTGGGTGTGGTTTTTAAATAAACAGTCCATCTGAACATCATCTTTGGACACTTTTCTCTCTTCTTCACAAACTGTCAACAGCTTTGAAGCAAACTTCATCTTAACATATCCCTAAACACTGCAGCTGATGAGGAGACGCAATTGTCTGATGACTGCATTTACATGCTCCATGTACACATGCCACTGTGTTCCTGCATTATGAGAGTAACCTCATCAGAGCCTTCATCCTTCAGTACAAGTCCATTATCTGAACATTCCTACAGTTCTTCATGACTCCCCCCGCCCTCTGCCTTTTTACCAAGCAGCCCCTCAACAAGTCCAAACATCTCTGATTAACATTCTCTGAGACAGAGCCTGAACACGTCCTCTCCTCTTCCCTTTGTCTCTCATGTGAAACCCTGCTGAGTGCTGAGCTGCCAGGCGTTAGCTCTGAGAGTTTCAATCAAATTAAAGCAGTTTGGTAAAAATATTTACAGACTTTCTTCTTCTTCACCTCAAGGGCACATGGGAACTGATGGTGTGTTTCAGGCTACGTTTTGTTTTGGACATCCTTGGAGGAGCTGTTCAGTCTGGACGTCAGAACTGTGACCAGGGGTCACAGCCTAAAAAGGTTGAAAACCACTTTGTTAGAGAACTTCTGAAGGAGTGATCAATTCTCCAATCACACTGACAGTGCTGAAGGTCAGTGAAGGGGTTAACTACAACAAATCTGGTCAGTAACAGCGGTCATATGTCAGGACATCAGGGTCCAAAATCATTAACATGATGGCATAACATTACAGAGGCTGAGGTCACCTACAACCCAACTCAGGAAACTGAAAGTCTATCAACAGAAAATTAATCAATAACTATTTTTTATAAGTGATTAAAATGCTGTTGTTGTTCTTTCCTTCAGATTTATGTAGATTCAACACGATCATCCCTCAGCATCTGGTGCGCAAACTGGGTCACTTGGGGCTGCAACTTTCTACTGGACTTCCTCACCAACAGAACCCAGTCTGTACTAGGCTGGGTATCAATTCAAATTTCAAGAATCGATTCCGATTCTCAAGATTCAGAATCGATTATCACGATTTGATTCGATCCGATCTGATCTTGATTCGGGTAAGTGTTATTAAAACCATTTTTTGAGCTGTTACCTGAATTACATGACTGTGTTGTTATGCAACATATTAATGCTATAAACAAAGCTGTGGGACAGAATTACCAGATCCAGGCAGCAAACAGGACGCCAGAGGTGTCTGTATCTGCAGCAATGGACTGCTAATGGGACACTAACCCGCTGCGTTATTAAAAATATGACAATACTTCACTTCCATTTGGCATTCCTTGCAAATTGCTTTGCTTTTGTCAAGCAGCCTGCACCATATGAGCAAAACGTGCGATGTGCGATGACACTCTTCAATACTGTGATGACGATATGACTTGCGATACATAAGACAATATTTAAGTTTGCAAATTAACTACAACGATTATTAGGTCATAATGTGTTATTATGGGTTATGGGACAGATAATATGTAATATTTATTAATATTTTAATTTGAAGGATGAGCTCAAAATCAATAATCAATATCAATGTATGTGCACACACGTGTCTGCATGTGTGTTTGTGCACACACGTGTCTGCATGTGTGTCTGTGTGTGTACGCGCATCGGGTCGGAACTCGCTGTGCGCAGAGAGCAGCAGTGAACTGTGAACCTGTGAAGCCTGTGACCACAACACTGCAGTCTGACCCAGTGGTTCATGGCCCATGTGTCCAGGGCCGACATTGGCCAAATGTCAGCATGAGTGTGAAAGCATGGCACGTGTAAACAAAATTTATCGCATTTCAGACCAGCTTCTGTGACGTGTTTATCACGCACGTTCACATCGCGATGACGATGTATGAATCGTGCAGGCCGAGTCAAGCGTATCTCTGTCCTCGTCGTTTCTGAACCCAAAACGGTGCCAGACCACTTTGACCGTTTTGGCCGTTTTCAAAGCCAATGCTTGGCTAACGTTATGCTCACTGTCCGACGCCATGTTCATTGTTTGGATAGCTTCACACCACGTGCGCATGCGTGAATTCAATGATGCGGCTAGTGGGGTTAAAGTTCACCGGGGGGAAATGTATTTACAAATCGATCCTTAAAAAATAAAATGAGAACCAATTCAGAATCAGAGAATCGATTTTTTCAACACAGGTCTAGTCTGTAAGTGTGAACATCTCCAGCATTATCTGCCTGAACACTGGTTCCCCTCAGGGCGGTGTTCTCAGCCCCCTGCTGTTCACCATGATGACCCACTACTGTCGTCACAGAGTCAACACCAACTACTTTGTGAAGTTTGCGGATGACGCAACTGTAGTGGGTCTCATCCAGGGTGACAATGAACTGGCCTACAGGGACGAGGTGAAACACCTGGTGGACTGGTGTAAAGTCAACAACCTGATCCTCAGTGTTGATAAGACAAAGGAGATTATTGTTGACTTCAGGAAATCTCAGCCCAGTCACACACCACTCCTCATCAATGAGGTCATCAGTAGCACAAAGTACCTGGGGGTGCAAATCACCAATAAACTAAACTGGTCCCTCAACACCACCTCCCTGGTAAAAAAGGCACAGCAGCGCCTGCACTTCCTGCACCGGACGAGAAGAGTCTCCCTCCCCCCCTCCCATCCTGATTACCCTCTACATGCTGCAAAACCGAACCACCTCCAAACTACAGAGCATACTCCTCCATCCGGGAGGGGACAAGCACTGCCTAACAAGAGCCCAACGCATCTCCTCTGACCCCACCCACCCCCACCATGGACTGTTTTCCATGCTGACCTCTGGCAGGAGGTTCTGCAGCATCTGCAGCAGGACGTCCAGATTCAGAGACAGTTTCTTCCCCCTGGCCGTAAGACTGCTGAGCACTCACACACAATAAATAAACTCTCATCTGTGGACTGTAACAGCCAAGGTAACAAAATTTTGTTTAATATGTGCACCAACGGTGTGTTTGTTGAATGACAATAAAGCAAGTCTAAGTCTAAAACAGTTCACGATGTCACCTTGACTCTATACTCTATACTGATTAAGTGAGAAAATAAGCAGCAGATGAATGGATAATGAAAATAAAAGCAGCCTAATGAAGCTCCTATCACAGCAAGGTCACGTATTACAGAGGAAGTAACAACATGGAGGCTCATGATAGCAAAGGTAAACACTGAGGCAGCGTGTTTCTTTAGCTGCCAGGACTCTAGAAATATCCCTATGAGGTCAATACACACACACACACACACACACACACACACACACACACACACACACACACACACACACACACACACACACACACAACTTCTGAAACACACAACCTCCAGTTTGAAACTTATGAATTTATTTTACGGACATTTAGGGCTGTACCCAACCATTATTTTGCCAATCATGAGTCATTTTGTCTATAAACAGTGAAAATTGTCTTACATCACTGCTGGAAAATGACTAAAATTAACTGATAAACTGATTATCACAATCAGCTAATTGATTAATCCACTTCCCGCTGAAGCCTGATCAATCACACTGCACAGCCCAATATTAAAGAAAATAACCAGATATCACACAAACTGCATTACTGAGTCAAGTTAACCCCTAAAAATCAGTAGTGTCATATGAGATGGTCTCTGATGGTTCCTGTCCTGGTCCTGGTTCCTTTGTGACGTGTCACATTTATATGAAATAACTAGTGCAAGTCATGAAAACGCACCCAGTCCCTGTGTATGTACAATCACATAATGTCTCCATGGTAACAAGACAACTTCATCCCTGCTCAGGTATGTGTGTGTGTATGACAGCAGTGGCTGAAACAGTGAGAGTGAAGCAGTGAGTCTTCATCGAGTCTCCACTGATATTTGTCTCTCAAGTTGTGACAGTTTGATCTGTCACAGACTGAACTGAACACCAGACGGTGAATTAATTAGGTATTAACAGGTGGAAACTGCCAGTTCAACCAGTTTGGAGGGAGCTCTGCTTTGGTCTAGTTCACCTAACGGACAGTGCTCTCTGCTGCAACTCCAAACCCAGACTACAGTTCATGGTTCCCGCTCGCCTCGGACGAACACTGATGCACTTCTATTTACACTACGACCAGAGGTATCCGCACGCTGACACATTCCACAACATGAGCAGTAAAAGCATGAGGTGACGACCTGACAGCTCCAAGACGACGACAACACAAGTCAAAAAAAGAAATCAGTGTGTGTGTGAGCAGTCAACAAGAACAGGACACGAAACCAGCGTCCGGTTCACCGGTCAGGTGCAGTCAGTGCAGCTGAACACACACACACACACACACACAGGACAAATATTTGAAGAATACACTGTGGTGGAAACCCTACACCCCTGCTGTCCCCTCCCCCACCACAACAAACCTGGCTTCAACACACACAGACCTGTGCTACAAACCAGAGTTGAAGAGAAGGTACGGTGTGTTTTAACACACTATACTTTCTCTCCAACCCTGGTGTGTGTGTGTGTTTGTGTGTGCATGTGTGTGTTAGTGATCTTACCATGGTGTGTGCAGTGTGTTGTCAGTAACTGTATATCCCAGTTTGAGACCATTTCTCCCCCTGTCTGTCTCTGTGAGCGTCTCTGGTCCCGTCTGATTCTGCTCTAACTCCCAGTCGAGCCTCTCACATGTTAAGCCCCACCCACCCAGCTGCCAATCACTCAGCCCCACGCCACCCCCCACCTCTCTCTGTCTCTCTCTACTGGCTGCCTGAGAGTCTTACATTCATTCATCCATATTTATTCACTTCATTCATTCACATTTATTCAACTGGCTCTGGTCAATTATTCACTGAACGTCCACAAAGTCAGAGACAGTAGAAAAGTGTATGTCCTGCAAAGAGCTCACTTGTAAAGTCCTCTCTCCTGATTGGCTGCTGACAGCTCAGTCAGCTGACAGCAGCAGAGCTCATTCTCCATCACAGCAGTGTTGGTGTTAGTAAAGACGCGGGTCCGCTGAGGATTAAATGGTAACCAGTTAATCACTCCTGATAAACTCAATATGAACTGGTGAACATTTTAAGAAGGGAGCAAACAAAAAGGAAAGACAGCGTCCAAAGCAAATGTGGACCAAAGAGCTGGTGGGTCTATGGGCACTTTGGACAAAAGCATCTGCCACATGAGACGTGAAGACTGAGACTTCACTGTCCTTGATGAGTCTTCTGTTGAATCCATTACAGCACTAACAGTTTCCATATTTGACTGTGGACAACTAACAGTTTATTGACTGGGATCAAATACCTGTACTAAAGTGGATTCACTCCACAACCCCCAGTCCGAGTCCAGTCCGAGTCACAGCTGGAGACAAACAGCTGGTATTTCACTGCAGCCATCATCACAGTGAACAACTCAGCGAGCCAGGTAGAAGCTGAACCGGGACAGTTTATTGTCCAACTGTCTCAGCGCCTGCTGTTGTATGACACCTGATGACAGGTCTGTCTCGGCTGGCTGAGACTCCTGTGTCCACAGTGAGGTATCAGTGTATGAATGGGCGCAGGAGAAACAGGAAGTTCAGAGCCTTTCAGGATAAGATCAGACAACATGAAGAGGTGAACACAGCCTGATCAAACATGAGCTCATACTAGGGCTGGGCGATAAATCGATTTTATCAATTAAGGGCCCCTCCCCCACCTGTATCTGACAGAGACGCAGTAAATCAACATGGCAGCAGCCAGAGAAGAGCTCACCCCAAAAAAAGGCACAGTATCGTCCGTAGTTTGGAGGTGGTTCGGTTTTGCAGCATCAGATCCAGAACAAACACAGACACTTTGCAAACTCTGTTTAAGGTTGTTGCAACCAAAGGTAGCAGTACCACTAACTTATTTCAGCACCTCAAACAGAGGCATGCAGCCGAGTGGGAGGAATGTCGCTCTCTACGAGATGCACCGGAGCGCTGTAGCCCACAAACGCCTGCTAAAAAACAACCTACATTGGGAGAATCATTTTCTAAATGTGTCCTGTACGATAAGAAAGGAACCCGGTGGAAAGCTCTCACTGATTCGGTTGCGTTGTATATTGCTAAAGACATGGTGCCCATTTATACTGTAGAGAAGCCGGAATTTCTTCACATGCTGAAAACTTTCGATCCCAGATATGTGCCACCAAGCCAAGTATTTTGGCGAAGTTCCGCTGTTGTGTTCCATGCAGTCGTCCATTACATCTGCTTAACCAATCAGGATCGATTGCACCGCTGCCGACCTCCCACGGCACCTGAACCTGGACTTAGTTTCACCTCCTGAGCTCAGCTCAGGTTTAGTCCCAGAAACAACGTGAACAAACAGAACGGTGAACAGATGCAGAGCTGCAGCTCCGTCACCTTCAGCTGCATTAGATCATAACGAGGTTTGTCTAATGAACGGATGAATGTGTCCACCGTGACAGATAAACACGCCCACATACAAAGAGCACCAAAGACAAGGATCTACATCCTGTTCAGACACAGTCAGTGTAACACCGTTTGCTTCTATGACCCTACACTCACAGCCGTTCATTCACGGCTTCACCACATCCGTCCTCCCTGCTGTTTCATTGATTTTGCATTAGCCCTCGTGTGCTGAGAGGACAAAAGTTTCCTCTTCAAAAAATGTGATAAAAATCGTATACGTTAATATTTTTTTCTCCTTTTTTTTTTACATAAATCTTTCAATCAACTTCAGTCCTGATCATAAATACCAAATATTTAATTATTATAAGAATTTTAACCCTTTATATGCCAGTGTTTGCAACGGCAACACAATGCCAATTAATAGTGCAGTGTCCTTTTACTCTTTGAAGCTTAGATTGTTCTAGAAATAAAACACAAATGAAACATAAGAAAAAGTTTATTTTCAACAAAGAAAGACTGAACAAATTTGGAATACATGCTTATGGCATGACATCCAGAGAACACTACAGTTTCAGAGCATGAAATCAGCTGCGTGTGCAAGTTCATTTCACTCCTGTGCACAAGAACTGTAGTAAACACCTACTCTACATTACTCTACATTGGCCCGGGCAACCAAAAATCCATCAAAATCAAAAATCCACTAAAAATGTTGTTTCTAATCACTGATATATCTAAGACTGTAATAATCCCCCCCAAAAAATCCACTTTGCATTGAGAATACTGAGACCCCTCTGTCTCAGTGGTTAGAGCTGTGGGTTCCTCCTCCACCTAAACACATACCATCTCAGACACTGTGCCTCTGAGCAAGGCACTGACTGTGGAAGCAGAGCTGGTCTCCAGACACCAGCATATTCAGTTCACCATCGAATACACGTGAACTGTTCGGGTTAGAGACAGGGTGACTAACAGATGTGTACGGTCGAACAGCTGGAGCCAGAAATGTTTATTGAAAAATGACTTTAAAGAGACACTGAGCCTCAACAGAAACAGTGGAGTGGATCAAACCTCAAACCCTGTACTACACAGTTTACCACGCCACATGATGTCTGTACCACCACACCCACACTGATAACATTATTTGATTACAGTTTAAAAATAAGGTCCAGATCCAGGACACACAGGACTGGAACTACACCTTCCAACAACTCAAGCTGAGACTACAGCCTGAACAGAACTGGACTTCTGAGGTCAGTACCAACTAGTTTAAAAACGATATATCTGTCTTATACCGGCCCATAGTTTTTTAATGGTCCTGGTCCAGTCCAGTCCAGATCCTTTAGACCTGATGCTTTTATTGTTATTATTATTTATACTGTCAGAGCTCGATCACTTGTCAGAGCTCTCCGGCAGATGAACTGTGACAGAGTTCCTGTAGCTCAGCAGGAGTAAACTAAGGTTTTTGACTGAATGACTGGACGAGTCTGGGTGAAGCTGCAGAAACATGGCAGGTAACATCCAGGAACATGAGCCGCAGACTTCAGCTAAGAGATGCAGCATCTCTCGGAAAGCTTTGTATATGCTCCAGCTTTTCTGTTCTTTCCCAGTGAAGAAAACCTGGCTCACATGAGAACAGGGAGATAATAAGAACCATATTCAGAACCAAAGCAGAACAATCTGCGACTTCTTCTCGAACTGTTTCCGTAAAGAAAAGAGCCTCCGGTAAACAACCAAACATATTTTCTGTCAGCTGCCTGAAGAGGACACATTGCATTATGGGTAGACTCTGAGGCTTCTGAGGAGGAAATTAAAGAGAAGACAAGGCATGAACAAAGGAACCAGACTGGAGTTAATATCCTGTTAGTGTGAGCACGTCAGGTAACAGCTGCCTCCACTCAACATGTGGAACATGTTCTGTGCAGGAACAACCAGTGTCCAAAATTCAGCTCTCCCAGCTCGGCCTCATTAGACTGTTATTACTCAATTATTCAACAGTTACCAACGTATTTCAGCTGCCAGTGCCAAACTGTAACTACCTTTTCCAAACTAACTTCAAATTAAGGCTGTTTTTGCACAGATCAATGTTTTTATCAGATGACTGTGAGATGTTAAAGGATCCCTGTGGAGTCTCTGACCTCCTGCAGCTGTGGAGCAGGTCCCTCTTTAGTGGTTCTCATGCATTTACACACGGAAACACAAGGACACACAGGTGACGTCATAGCCACTGTATTCCACGGATCTACAGGAAGAGGTAACGCGTCATGATGTGCTGCAATGCACCAACCAAGGCAGAGAAGAAGAAAACTGCCAGCTAGCAAACATGAATGTAAATAAAGCAGGATCTAAAATATTTCTGTTATTAAATATCAGCTCTGAAGATGAAGAAGGAAACGCTCAGCATTCACAGATGCTGAGACCCGCCACCATCTGGGTCAGTCTGCAGAAACAAGCCACTGTCTGATAACAAGTGACAAGAGACGAGGACCTTATGAGCTGAATCGTGTTGGTGGTGTTGGTAAAACGTGGCATGGTGTTCACAGATTGTTCTGCTGCCAGTGATAGAAGGAAAATACAATAACACAACTTTAACAGGACAAGAAAACTTCTCAGATGTGTCAGTGTCTAACACTGTTTGAACACAATCAGCTGGAAGAGTCTCATTCACAGAACACATTCCTGACTTTCTCACAGCAGTGTGTGTGTGTGTGTGTGTGTGTTTTCAGAGTTTACCCTCCATCACACAGCCTTACAGCTTCAGCACATGTCAACACAAGTCAGGACAGAGACAGGACTTTTCCCTCCTCAGTGGGAGCAGGAGGTGACATGACGCGGCCTGGTCCCCGTCTCTTTACCCCGGCCACTGCACACACAGCGGGGCCGTCAGGGGCCCAACACCACGGAGTGAACATAAAGAATCACATTCAGATGCATACATATTCAGACAGTTATGGTCCAGGGTCAAAGATTAGTGCAGCACGCAGCTGAGACCATTAGTGCACAACAATTTTGATGATCAATTTATCAATTAAGTGATTTATTTAATGTTTTAAAACATTCCTGACTTTGTTCAGAGGGAGGATCCTCTCAGCCCAGTTCTTCTTCATGGTTTGTTTTTATGTTTCTCACTAAACAACACAACATCACAAACCAGGACACACTCAGTAAGCCCGGTCCAGAGATAGTGCTCTCTGATCCATCACCTCAGCAGTTTACTCATCACACACGCACACACACACTCAGTTTTCTTACTGAGGCGTTTAAAAAATGTGAGCAGAGTAATTGGCCAGGGGCTGCATAGCTGCTGCAGGTGGGTGCCTGCCTCTGTGTGTGCGTTTTATCTGAGGTCCAGCGAGGTGCCTGTTAGTTAGCAGAAGCCAGGAGGAGACCAGCCAATCAAACGCCTGAATCCTGCACAGACACATGTTCCTGGACTAATTTCCAACCTGCACCAGGATAAACCTGCATGAATGAAAACACTTTTATATTTAGCAAAGGTAACGAAGATGTGAGTTAGAATCAGTGTCCACACGAAGTACGCAAACAGGAAACAAAATGAAACCAGTATCAATCAATACTCTGCTCATTTTCAAATAACACACCAAAACTAATATGTAGTCAACATCAAAGATCCCACATTGAGTCCAATTAACAGCAACTGAAAACTGCACTGCCAGGGAGGACGGGGGTGGGGGGTGGGGTGGGGGGTGTTACTGCCAACATCTGACTGTGGATCCAGTTTGCCCCCCTTCAGGCCTCAGACTGTACAGACAGTAACAGCCTGGCTCTTCACTCTGCACTGACAACAGCACAACACACACTTTTACTTTTTCTACCACAGAACAGCAAATGGACAAACTGGGAATCACACATCAGACTGGAGCAGCTCGAAATCCACAATCAAATCAAACACAACCAAATCAACGAGGCTAAGACTGATTCTAATGAGCAGGAAAAGCTCTTTGAATTTTATTCCACCGTCTCAGTCTGGGATCATTCTTCTGTGCTCTGACCCTGGAACATGTTTACACTCTGTTCAACAGAAAACCAGCAGACTGCAACAAGAGAGTGGAATCATCTGTTCACTTCACTCTGATTTGCACATTTACCTGTCTGGAAAACTCCACTTATAAAACTCCCTGACATTCCAGGAATTCCAGGGCCTGCCAAAGATATTCCAAGGAGTCCTTCAGGTCCCTGAGCCTCAGGTTGAAAACCACTTCACTGCAAATTTAACTCATGTCTTATTCACTATCTTGTTCACTGCACAGAGTGGAAACAGGCTGACCAGCGCCTTCATCAGCTTAGCAGCCTGTTCGCAGAAAACAGAACATTAAACCACTGTCCATGTATTCTCACAGCACAGCAAACAAAGAAAGCACATGTCAAACATTACAACAACAACAACACAAACCATCAACTGTGATAGATTTTTTTATCACAGTGAATTTTAAGTGCGTGTTTTATTACTATTATTATTTAAATCATCTCTGCAGCTGCAGAGTCAGAGGCAGAAACAAACAGCCGGAGTCAGACAGCAGAGCCTGCAGACAGTGAAGCACTCACCCACTCAGCTCCGTGCAGCACAGACGTGAAGTAATCCAACACCAACCAAGCACTCCAATCTGTGGAAAGTAGGCGAGAGCAGACACAGGAGTCGAGCTGAGACAGTAGAGACAGCAGAGCTCCAGCAGGTTGACTTCAGGAGGGAATGAGCAGCATGTGTTCACAGAGAAGCTCCTGGACAAACTATGAGCCTGCAGCTGCAGACAGCTCCGCCCCCCACCTTTGTTTCTCAGTGTCTCTCTATGTCCCTCTCTCCTCTCTCTTGTTTAACTATGTGAGTCTATCAGATTCTCTGAGCTCACCAAACAGCTGATAAAACACATACACAGACACACACTGGTGTGGCAGGAGTTCAGAGGACATTCTGTGGACACAGTCTTTAAATAGCTCAGCACAGTGACAGTCCAGTCATGCTCATGATTCTCTTTGGAGCTGCTGCGAAATAAAAATGAACTCCTGCTGAGATGTCTCTGTGTACTGTATGTCCTTAAGTGTTTATTTCCTCTTGTGTTCACCACAGCTTCTTTATGAACTGATAACATGTCACATGTTGTGTTTACTGCCCCCAAGTGGCAAAAATGAGCACAGCTTTAAGAATATCTATACCAATAACAACATCATCAATGAATCTACTGCTTTTTATTTATATTCAGTTATCAGTGTGGTCTGTCAGATACAGTGGGGTCCAAACGAGGACTCACTGTGTTCTCATAATAATGAAAATCTGAGCAGAATTTCATGTAGGTACCGAATGCAACAACACAAAATCCAGACCATAAACACAACCTACAATGGGGTTTGATGCAGTCTGGAGGATTATAATTTTGAGGAAAACTGCAGACATAACTTTAGGAATGAAAAGAAGATGATTATTTGCAAATCTGAGCTCAGCTGTTTCAGAAACTTCACACTGTGGTTTTAAAAGCTTTTAAAGGACCAAAGGGTCAAGAAATTCACTCCCATCTGAGGAGAACAGAAAGTTTACGTCCCAAGAAAAGAAAGAAAAACACTGAGACTGCACTCAGGTGTTTTTATTTCACCAGCTAGCAGCTGTGAGGGATATGGACATAAACCCCGTCTGCTGCGTGCGGTGAGGACTGGACAGATCCGAGACACTCTGAGACAGGTCAACATGTCTGAAACATTCCTGCAGACATTCAGTCCTGACAAACTCTGCTAAGTCCCACAGTTCTTAGCACAGCAAGGGCTGACCTGCCTTCATGTTCATCAGACCTGTAACGGGAGGAGCCACCTACAACCAAAACCACTACTGAATAACACCAGAGCTTCGGTCACAGGTTTCACACTCTGTGGCCTCTATCGTCCGATCAGATCTTCCTCTGACCTTTCGTTAACATTGTTGTCCTTTATTTTAATGATACAAGGCTTCGTAAAGCTGCTCATGTTCAGTAAAACGAAAAATAGTTTTCTAGGAAAATGTTTGCCTATTTCTTACTGTACATCAAATATAAGACCTCATCTTCTTCACACTCACACACACACACACACACACAGGCACACACACACTGAGTGACATGGAGCCAGTTAAATCAATTTAACCTGGAAACAGACTGACATGTGGCTCTCCTTCTGTGGGATGTTATATCTGCTAATGTTAAGTGGCAGATGGTGCTCCTAGCATCAATGACCTTTGACCTTAGAGGGTCTTCAGTGGTCACACAGGGACTCTGAGGTGTCTTTGGGGAAAAGACACCAGAATGAATGAATAATAAGGAGCATCAGTAATGAGAGTGTGTGTGTGTGTGTGTGTGTGAGAGGACACAGCTGTGCTCCATTACACTCAGAGTAAACACAGAGCTGAGAGCCTCACATGACACTCAGACACACACCAGATGTGATAATCACATCCTGATATAGGTGCTGTTGTTCGCTGCCACCTAAACTGAACAATAACAGCCACGCTAAAATTTACAGGACATGATGCCACAAGTCACCACAACAGAGGAACCAGCAGCTGATACAACCCGTGTGTGTCCCTGCAGCTCAGTCCTCCTCAGGCTTCAGTCCTCTGTTGGTGTCAGTCCTGTGTCTGCTGTGAGGTACACTGATTCAGTCGTGACGAGCTGCTGACTCTCACCGACGTCTCAGTGCTGCTGCGTAACGCTTCGCCTCCTCAGGCGGCGTTATAGAGATTTCAGATCAGGTAAAAAACATCAGGACGAGTGAGTGAATGAAGGACGTGGCTGAGGATTACGTTCATTCACAGTGTGAGTCGCAGCCTGTCCCAGCTCTCTGCACAGCTCTGAACATAAAACCCCGCCACTGGCAGGAGGATCCAAACTCTGTTCAGTGGCCGTGCTTCACGTCGCCATGCTCTCTGTGCTGTGCTGCAGCAGGAATGTGTGGATTCAGCCAAACGGAGCATGAACATAGACATTCAGCGAGTATTAACTCTGTTCCTGACACTGAGCTGAAGATAAGATAAGATACGCATTTATCTGAGACTGAGAAGAGAAGGTGTTACTCTAACACACCCTGTAGGTCTGAGCCTTCAGGCCAACGCTGGCACAAATCATTATGAATGTTTGTAGGGTGGAGAGCTAAACACAATGACCCATCATCAACAAGCCGGGAAAACCTGCACTGCAGGAGCTGGACGACCTGGAAAATATCTGATTGTGATTTTTCTGGCAGATGTTACGACGACCATCATCATCATGATGCCATCAAAACATTAACTGGTTTAAATTACAAGGATGAGAACTTTACCACATTATCTAACTGGCATACAAACTAAAAGACAGAACACAAACCACAGAACACACAACAACCTCATAGATACGAAATGTAATCGCTGCGTCATTTTATCTTGGTGCACATTTCTTTGAAATTTTGTCATAATTTCATCAGTTCTTGAGTTATGACCACAAACAAGTTTTGTGAGGTCACAGTAACCTTGACCTTTGACCCCCAAAATCTAACAAGCTCATCCCTGAGTCCAAGTGAACGTTTGTACAAATTTGAGTTAATTCCCTCAAGGCATTCCTGAGAGACGGAGGTCACGAGCTCGGGACAGACAATGGACAACATAAAGCCTCTGGCTTGGGTCTCTACGGAGCAGAGCCTTAAAAAGTCTCTCCCTCATCTCTGTCCCTCACTCGTCTCCCTCGTCTCGCTTTGCCTTAAAGCCATTTTCTTACCTTCTCTGCATTACAGTAGCTCCCTGTCCTCTGTCTGTCCCTGCTGGGACTGAATACCCTGTCCTGCTGTTCTGTTGTGGTGCACAGGACATTTAAAAACAGCTCCACTCTGGCTGTGAACCCTGGCCTCGAAGGGGCCTCTGTGGAGTCTGAATTGAATCCAGACCTTTGAGGTGTCAGCCAGGCCTCCCTGGAGGGCTCCTGAACCCAACACTTCAACCTGACTGCAGCTTCAATGGTCCCAGACCGGGCTCTTTTCATATGACTGCTGAATATGCAGAGAAAAAGACGGGGGCGGGAGGGTGAACTGGGTCTGCTGGCTCAAAGACTTCAAACTCAGTCTGATGCCACTCACCTTTAATTCATACAGCTTCCAAAATAAATGAACTTCTCAATACAGTCCTGGCTCTGCCCAGAGAGTCATAATGTTTAAAGGTTAGGTCCGTGATATTCTGACTGAGCAAACCATTAAAACACATCAATGATCCACTGTTACACTGTGTCTGTTGTTGTGTTGAGTCTGCGCAGGGTTTTCATGCCTCTCCCTCATCTCTTACATAAACACACTGTTTTATAAGCCTGAACAGACAGAGCTGTATGTGAACTCTGCTGGATGTGGTCTGACGACAGAGGACAGGACGTCCAGCATGCAGTCACATGCTCTGAGCCTTGGCCTCTCACCAGCTGAGTGGAAGGCAGTGATTATCCAGCTCAGCCTGCCTTGGTGGGCCAGTTTGTGTCTTGTTGTGTATAATTAGTGGAGCTGTGTACGCTGAGGGGGACTGAGGCATCGACAGGATGATAACACATCCACAGAGCAGCACATCTCTCTGCTCTGATGGAAAATTACTGCTCTGGGCTGAGACTGACAGGCAGGCACAGCTCTCTGAGCGACAACACAGCTCATCAGAGAAGAATGTGAGCAGGTTTTCCACCTCGGAGAACAATTCACGGGCAGCCAATGAGGAGGAGGCCCGGGCCTGGAGCTAAGCCCTCACAGAATAGCTTCATTCTTGGCCGGCTGGTCCGGGGGCCTGCTGGTCCGGGGGCCTGCTACCCTGTTTCCAAAGAAAGACCAGGACCTCCCAACTGGACAGTCACATTCCTCTGTGGCTGGAGGACTGATTATTGATTAATTAATGATTCTTAAAAACAGGTGTGATCACTGTGGCTTCTGCATTCACTCAAATTTCTATCATATAGTAAATACATGATGCCATCTTTCAATGCAACTGACCATGTGACCACGTGACCATGTGGTCCCAGTTCATAGTAAAAACTAAACTGTTAAACATAAAAACTCCTCACTGGATTTTTAGGAAAGAATCAGGCGTTAGAAGAACGTCTGCATGTCAGTGCTCTGTGACTGTATCACTTCCAGGTTTATCCTCATGTAAAAGTATAACTGACTTTGACTTAATGTCAGCGACTATTGATTGTTACGTTTGTGTACCTGCTGTTCAGACATAGAAGACCAACACACAAAACCGTCACAGCAAATCAAAATGTTCTTCAATCTAAGAAGCAGGATTAAAAACAACTTTGATATTTGTATTTCCCGTCTGTTGGCACAGCGAGTTAACAGCGTTCTACACCACCAGTCTGCTCTGTCCCACTTTAAATGTGCTTGGTCCGGTTTATCTACAGAGAGGATGGCAGAGTCCCAAGGTTTAGGAAGAGGAGAATAACAGAAAAATCACAGAAGATTCACTTTTCTTGTCTTCACAAAACCTGTTGTGCGTCGTTGGCTCTGTTGACAGAACGAAAAAGGCAGAACTGAACCACAAGACCACAGTGCAGCAGCCGGACGCTGCGCCGTGCAGACACACACCAGACTTATCCTGTCGTATTTTCTTTAGAGCCGTCACTCACAGATTTCCCACTGCACACATAATGTTAGCCACTCTGCACTGTTTACACTTTCTCTCTCCGTTTCACTCCTGAACTCCTGACCAGAAAAACTGAACACATTCAAACACGTCTCTCTGATTTCTTCTCTCCATCAGACTTAGTTCAGCTTCAGTTATGTTTCGTACAGTTCAGCAGACAGCGTACCGAGTACGAGCCTGAGACTAGCTCCTTCTTTCTCTTCCTCAGTTTTGAAACGAGAATCCATTTTTAATCAAATCATGACATCAATAATCTCCATATTCCTAAAGATTTCCGCCCACCACACCTGCTGGTATGACAGAATCACACCGGACCTTTATATGAGAAAGGGCATAAAAGTCTGTCTGCATGTTGAGTGGACGTATCTCCAGTTTACATCAACCAGCGTGGGAGGACAGGACGGGAAGACAGGGCAGGAGGACAGAACGGGAGGACAGGACGGGAAGACAGGGCAGGAGGACAGGGCAGGAGGACAGAGTGAGAGCGGGTGTGTCTGTTTATGCTTGGCCTGCTGTCTGACTAAACCTGCAATTAACCTCTGATTTACACCCACCAGGCCCAGGTGAGGCTGCTGGCTACACAGACAGTTCCATCCATTTAGCTGCTGAATAGAAACACAGAGGGTCAGCAGAAGTGACCCAGCTGACCTGCATCTCTTACCATCCTCCCTGAGAGGAGGGTCTTTGTTCCTCTGGGCTGAGACGCTGATTCAAGTCCAGGCTGGCAGCTCCATGAGACACCGAGACAACACCACAGTCCTGTAGGGGAAAGGAACACAGGGCCATCAGGGACAGACAACAGCAGCATGATGCTGCTCAGTCACATGGGATGAACAATCACTTGCATCAGAGCAGGTTCATCTCCAGAGGAATGTGATGGGATGTGACTGTTTGACATTTAATGTGCTGAATGACAACCTATAAGATTAATGTTAATCTGTTGTTTATGTCTCCACCAACAGTAAACGACCATTTTAAAACTTTCACCACACAGATGCAAAAATTCAAACCATCTGTCTGGTAATCAGATGATTCAACAGCAGATCAAACAGAATCACACCTTCTACACCAAACGCTGCTTCCACACTTCAGCAGCTTTGAACATCCACTACATGTCTCTGCTCTGTTCTGGGTTAAACCTTCCAGCTCAACATGTTTAAAAATCCTTTTCCTGGTGAAGGGAGGTTCCTATGTCTGACACAGCAGAAAGGCCACCTCGCAGTAAACCCCTCCAGACCGCTGAGGTGTCGGTATGTGCTTTCACTGAGGCTCAGGGTCTATCGGACTCTCAGAGGAGCCGGACTGAGGGCGAGGCTGTGATTCAGAGGATCAGCTCTGAGCAAGAACAGCAGCTGAGGGGTTAGAGGAGCCACAGATCTGAGAACAGCTGTTGTAAAACAGATGTGTCACTGCAGAACAGGTGGGGTTTACATTACATCCAAGCCTCCTCCGCAGAACATAAAGCTCGCAGCTTTAGTGCTGTGGAGGACAACACTGAGGGCTGGTAGTCAGCAGCACAGCAGGGTTTGATCAAATCATCACTCTACAGACAGACCTGCTGTGTAGGACACTGACAGGAGACTAATGAGAAGGATGGGACAGGTCTCAAAGAGTCTGGAAGAACCTACAAACAAAAATAACACCAGGCTTCAGAGGTCTCAGATATCAGCACCTGACCGACGGACTGCGTTTGACGTGTTTTACACAGTTACAGCTGATCAACAGCTGAAGTCTCAGAGGTCTCATTACGTATGTATGTCATATCAACATGGAAGGTATTTATAGAATTAGACACAAGTCACAGGAAACAATAAGAAATAAAAAGGGACATAGATGTGACCATAGTATCGACGTGTCGTCCAGCTGACCTTCACCTCAGACTGTGAAACCATTTCATCTCTAAATACTGACAGACCTCACACCGAGTCAGTCTGTGATCGATCTTCATTTTTAAACCTCCTCCACTAGACCTCC
Organism: Toxotes lorentzi; assembly: GCA_037833715.1. Lineage (NCBI taxonomy): Eukaryota > Metazoa > Chordata > Actinopteri > Toxotidae > Toxotes > Toxotes lorentzi. Next base: position 29,375,199 of record JBBMJY010000001.1, on the reverse strand, counting down.
ACCTGCTGGAAAACAACAGGAGTGCACCATGTGCACACTGAGGTGTACTAACAAGTCTCTGAGCAATTCTGTACACAAACTGCACAAATACACAGAGGACACAGACGTGAGGACGTCCTCAGTGTGTTATCACAGCCTGTCCTCTGTGCACTGTCCTGTCTTCCTACAGTATGTGTACAGTTCAGGACATGCTGCTACAGAACTGAATGAGTTACACAACTCATGTAGCTGCAGGGTGCTGTGGGAAGACAAACATCAGAGACTGTTTCACTGGAGGAGCTGAAAGTCACAGCCCCAGGACATAACGCTGTGTCAGTCAGGGTGGGGCAGGAGGTGGGGTAAGACAGAGAACACCACCGGCAGGAGGGAAATTATACTGTACTCGTCAGTACAACACAACACTGAATTACTCACAGCAAGTCAGAGTAAATCATGAAGGAAAACTGTGAGAGTTACTACAGGATGGAGTCACAATGTAAAACAGCGTCTGTGACAGAGACAGGAACTGTATTCATGATTAAACCATCTAATCAAATGTGGCTGTTATCACACACACTACCATTTAAACAGCATTACAGGAGCACAGCTGTGCTCCAGGTTGTTCCTCTCATGCATGTCATGTATTATCCTTTGAGCACAGTCACAGAGCTCCACCTTTACTTCTCCCAAAAATCAACCTTTGAAAAACCCAGTTTAACAGCACCCGCTGCTGTTCAGAGGGTATTTCCACAATCCTCACAGACCATCAGGATGAAACAACACTCAGCCCGCTCCACAAAGAAGACCACATTGAACTCGCTTCCCCAGCTCCTGGAAGTGACGTGTGTGCTTGTGCATTTTGTATGAAACAACAAATAACATTAAATGACTACAATGGAGACAAATACATCTGTAAGTGACAGTTTTTAATTTTGGTTCATGTTGTACAAGAACAGATGTCACTTCCTGGAAACAACTTAGGAAGCAGTGGACTCGCAGAGCACACAGAATATTTTTTTGATCAGACGATCAGAGGAGTCTGTGATCCTCTGTAACAGCACTCAGTGTTAAACCACATTCTGGACTGTCCAAAGATCCACAGGTATCAACCTCTCTTGGTTAAACTCTGATCAGAATGTAACAGTAGTATGTGATGAACTGAGGCCATCAGTGTGGAATGGGAGGCCGAGCCTTTAGCTATCAGGCCCCTCTCCTGTGGAACCAACTGCCAGTTTGGGTTCAGGAAGCAGAC
>JBBMJY010000001.1:29303649-29315588 GCA_037833715.1 Toxotes lorentzi | reverse complement strand
TGCCTGTCTCTCTCTCTCTCTCTGCCTGTCTCTCTCTCTCTCTCTGCCTGTCTCTCTCTCTGCCTGTCTCTCTCTCTGCCTGTCTCTCTCTCTCTCTCTGCCTGTCTCTCTCTCTCTCTCTGCCTGTCTCTCTCTCTGCCTGTCTCTCTCTCTCTCTCTGCCTGTCTCTCTCTGTCTCTCTGCCTGTCTCTCTCTCTGCCTGTCTGTCTCTCTGCCTGTGCAGTGTGGATGTAAACACAGAACAGAGGGTTCTTACCTCACGTCCTCATAGAGGTTCTCCAGCTCGTCCCTCTGCTCGGCCAGAGACGAGTCCAGGTCCAGATAGTTTCCATTAGGAGACAACTGAAGGGTGCACTCCTCCAACTGAAAGACAGAGAGACAGAGAGGACACAAAGGTGACTATATATCCAAGAAAAGCTTTGAAGACCAGGTCTGGGTTCTGGACCTCTGAGGCTGAGCTGTGTCTCTGTGGGGACACAGCTGTACTGACATACACACTGAAATCTGTCATAAGACGCAACCAGCAGATTTATCAGTCTGACTCTTTATTTAAGGAAATAAATTAAAAAGGTGGTAAACAAAACATTAAAGTTCAAGAACAAGGGAAAAACAATGGGAACAAAAACTTTAAAACTGATGTAAACTTGAATGTGAAACGTAAACTTCTACTGCCGAGCTGTTCCTTCATCTGCAAATATCAAGCAGGAGAAAAACCTCAGTCACATGTTTAAACCTTTAAACACACAGAGGAGGTGGTGACACGAGCAATCTGCTGCAGCAGCCGTAAACATGCTTTGGAGCACCAAGAATAAACTAAAACCACTGACTTCCACACCATCGGGTCGAGCCTGTGTTTGAGCTAAATGCTAACATCATCATCATCATCATCATCCGCAACACCAGTCAGAGGGTCACCAAGGTCAGCAGGATTTCTCCACCATACTGAACCTCACCGTGAAGAGTCTGTGATCAGCTCCTGATCAGCTCTCACTGGGTCACTGTGATACTGAAGGAAGCTTAAAAACAGCAGGATTCAGAATGAAGTTCTGCAGGATGGACATCCTGAAATCCAGAAATGATGATTTCCTGAGGAAGTGAATTCACACTGAATCAGATCAACACGTGTTTCAGGTCTGTGGGTTCAGATGTGAAAACACAGTATGACACACACACACGGTTTTAAAGAATGTGAATCTCCTCCGTGAGCTGTTTTGCATCGTGATGAAATATCCTGATGCGTCACTGGTTTCATTCACTGTGTCCATTAAAACAGAGTCTGTCCACACACCAGTGATAAAACACGACTGCACTTTGTTTATTATCATTTGTGAACATTATTTCATCAGTGAATCACTTCATGCTTTTTCTGCTTGAGATCTCCTCTGCAGCACCACGACTGTGAGATTAACTGTTCTCCACTAAACGTCCGCCTGGAGTGAACGTGGAGCTCAGGTCCAAACGCTTTGTGTCTATTTATAGCCGTCCCGCTCGCCTGGCAGGCACAGTAGTATGAAAAGTATGAAACTGGGAACGAGGGCAGGAAAACACTGTGAGCTGCAGAGTCTCTGAACCTGCAGAGTCACATTCTTCGGCAGGTCGTCCCCGTCTGAACACACACACCCAAGAAGCTGCACATGACACACAACACAGACGGATGATGGTTAATGCTGTGAGCATGTAGGACAACTACAGCCCTGCTAAAAAGACTCATCCAGTCCAGGACTCAGGGAGGATCTGTCCTCTGTTGATAGAGCGAGGCTAACAGTTTCCCCCTGCTTCCAGTGTTTGTGCTAAGCTCGGCTAAAAACATCTCTGTACTGATTTCCATCTGAGACATCTCACGCAGAACAAGAGGCCTTCAGAATAAACTTCAGACGCTCATCATCATCGTGACTTCATCACACTCTGATCCTACTGAAAGCTGATGATCAGTGTGTGAGACCACACTCATCACCGGCCTGTTTCTGTGCAGCTGCTGCTCCTTCACATTAGTGGAAGGAAAAGTCTGTTCAGTTCTTATCAACACGCTGCTCTTAGTATTGCATCCGTCCATCCATCCATCCAGCTTATCTCCTGTTTACAGGTCCCACCCTTTTCCTCCACAATCACTCTGCTCAGCCCAAACCCACAGCGAGCGAGGAGGGGGGAGGAAAACTAGTGCAGAAAACCAGGAACAGTGCAGAACAACTGATACAACGTCTGAAGAATCGAGTCTCCACACGGATCACATCACCCCATCGCATCTAACGAGGGGGGCGTGGCCAGGAGGTCAAGCCCCAGGGCATGATGGGAACAATTAGGGGGTTTGTGGAGGAATGTAATCTAAAGTGACCGGAGCTCTCTGGTCTTTATCTGATCCTGCAGATTCCAGCATGGCTCTGAGCACCTCGCCTGGATTTCTGTCTGTGTGTAACTTGCACTGTGGAGTAAATCTCTGCTTTGATCTGAAGCATCTGTTGAAACAGATCTTAACAAAATGAAGTCATGTTCCTGTGGGGGTAATCGGCGCTGTAACAGGCCGTCAGGTTGCAGCAGGCTGCAAGTTTGATCAGGGGAAGAAACGTGAAGCATGGCGGGTTAAAACAGACAGAGCTGCGTAATGATCTGCTCATCTGATCGTTAATAAAGAGGAAAACAAAGGAAAAGACACAGACTTTATCTCAGTCAGTGCACTTTAGCCTCTGTGAGAACTGTGGAATGAGAACAATGATGAAGAACGACTGACTCATGTGTCCCTGTGGTGTGACTTTGTGCTGAGTTAGCTTGACAAGCATGAAGCTGCATTCACTTCCTGTTTGGAAAATGTGACTCCCTGTATGAGTGTGGCAGAAACAGAAGCACCATGCGCGAGCCAACCTACAGGAAACTGATCTGATGAGTCCTGATGTGCAGCAGTGTTTCTCCGGACTTTTCATTTGACCAGGTAAAGCTGAGAGCAGAGGAATCAAAGCACATTCACTCAAACTACTGCACACAGGTACAGTTCTCAGGTGCAGTCCTGGTACTCTACATGTGATGAGTGTTTACATTTGATTCCACTTTACACTTGTAGTTCACAACACGTCAACGGGACGTTAAAAAAAAAATTTCAGGTTAAATTAAATTTCATTTCTTTCTGTGCTTGAACTGCTCAGTATGTTTGAATCTTCTTTCATTTCCTGTTTTCTCCATTGTATATCCTGTTATATTGTATTTTTTTTAAATAAATTTCAATTTCCTTGCTGTGGAAAAAATGTCTCAAAGTTCAAGTAGACTGGAAAAACTGATACCAATCTCAATTTCCAAATTTAGCAGTTTAATGTGGAACATATTGTTAAGAGACTCAAGTTTTCTGGTAAACTCTGGTAAAAGTTATCGATTTATTCTTTTACATTTGTACAAATGAACTACGTGTTACGATTCACTTCTTCAGTACTTTAAATAATTCTCTACATGACCAAGTAAGGAGGGACAACTTAAACTGGCTGATTTTCAAACGGAGTTCGGCGTGTGACCATGATCCCGAGGCTTTTATCTCAGTCTCTACAGACGATTCACAGCAGCTTCAACTTAAACTTCTTTAAAACCCTGTTTCCTGTCATCATGTTCTCGGTTCAGTTCGGTGCTTGTCGGACATCCCGGGCTTTTAATCACCTGAGAGTAATAACACAGGTAAAAGAGTTAACCGACGTCACAGGTGACCGTCCCGCAGGTAGCTCCGTCTGTCACTCACCTTCAGCGGCGCCTCCAGCAGCTTGTGAATCCCGACGATCTGCTCGCTGAGCGGCAGGTTCTCCTCCAGGTTCACCGTCGGAGGTCTCCGAGGTTCGGGGAAGTTTGAACAGATAAACGGATCCGAGTCGTCCAGGTACTGAACCCGGCAGATGATGGAGGCCATGGCCGTGTGACCGCCAACCGACTGCGGCTGAAAGTGGCTCGGAATAGGTCGCTGCTCCTGGGAGAGAGCCTTTTAAATAAGGAAACCCGCTCCTCCGCGCTCTGACACGGGACCGCCACTGAGGATACGTACATCCACATCCTGTCTCACCTTTCAAAATAAAAGTTTGGTTTTTTTTTTTCAACCGTTTCATGGCGGAGCACTGATTCTTATGAAGAGTCCATTCTGCAACATCTGTGCAACATCTGGACGGATGAAGTGGTACAAGGTGATTTTAAGTCTTCATCCACACCTGATTTTAAGTGATGGATGGGTCACAGTGAGTTTGAAGGAGCTCTGACGTCAGCGCCTCTGTTTACACTCTACAACTACAAAATGATCAGTTTCTCTGATGTTACTATTTATTGGTATGGATTTGAGTAAAAACAACATTTGTTTTATTCTATAAACTGCTGACGACACTTCTCCCAAATTCCAAATAAAGATATTGGGTCAGGATCTTGAAATACAGGGTCTTGATGTGGTGGTCCTTCATCCACACCTTGATGGACCTGGCTGTGTGGCATGGAGCATTGTCCTGCTGGAAAAACCAATCCTCAGAGCTGTCAGAGCAGAAGGAAGCTCGTTCTCTTCCAGGATAACCTTGTACGTGTCTGGATACATGCGTCCTTTGCAAAGACGAATCTGCACGATTCCAGCGTCGCTGATGCACCCCCAGATCATCACCGATCCTCCACCAGATTTCACTGTGGCTTGTAGGCCTCTCCAGATGCTGAGCAAAGCTGAAAACACAGGGGCCCCACAGGGTGTGTGCTCAGCCCCCTGCTCTCCACCTGCACCAACCACATAATCAAGTTTGCGGATGACACGACTGTAGGTGTGCTGTGTGTGAGGTGTGCTTGTGTTGGAATTCAACTGACAGGAATGGAATGGCTGTCATACTTGTAGAGATGCTGATTTCAGAATAATTTGCAGTGGCCTCTTCATTGTTTCCAGCGCTGTGTATATAGTCCCTCTGGATTTACTGTCTTTGCCGTATAGTAGAACATTTGTAAAGTGCTCAAGTTGATCTTAAAATATTAAATATTTAAAAAAAGATATTTTAAAATGAAATAACCCTGCTCTCTTTTCCTCACACAGCATTAATACAGTTGAATTACTATTAGTTATTAGTGTTAAGTATTAAAGTAGATAAACATGAAGGAATCATTACTGAACCCCGACTTCCAAAAATGTCATACTTTTATACTGAAGATGAATTCACAGAACATCCGGTTTGATGAACACTGACTTGACGATGAACAATCTAGCAGCGAGGTCATGTGAGTCCAGCATGGAAATACACTGAAGGTGACATAATGAGCAGATCTATGGAAACACAGCACTGCTCTGAGGTCAGTTTGCAGCTCAGGTCAGAGACCTGCTCTGTGTCAGCGGACAATAACTCATCAGTCTGAGCTGGTTCAGAGGTCCAGGAGTCCGGGAGCTGAGCAGTGGTGGAGCAGCGTCCTCTGGTGTCTGAATCCAGAGTCTCTGCACAGCAGAGGACCCTAAAGACGGGTTTGTGATCAGAGGCAGAGAGACTGAAGGAGACGGAAATGACAACACTACTGTGTCTGTTTGTGGTACGAAAGCCGGAGTGGGAATCCAGCTGAGAACAGCGCACTGCACATTTGCATTACTTCCCACTCAACATGTGGTAACTTCAGTTTAAAACAAAACTCTGCTCTTTCTGTCCATCTTATCCTTTTTTACCTCTGCAGTGCTGGACCAGTGAGTCTGTGTGAGGCTGGAATAACCAACCAGCTGATCAGCAGGCACAGTTGGGTGTGTTGGGCCAAAGAGCCTCATTACCAAAAACTGGATTAATGATGTGATGGAACGATTTCATTAGGTCCTTGAGCCAAAATCTTTTATTTTGTTTGGGCAGCTAGAGCTACTACCACAAGGTTCATTTAGCAGCCGTTCTGGAGCTTTTGATCATATCACACAGTCTTCATTTCAAACTCAAATGCTTAAGCTTTGGGAACAACAGTGGCTATGAAAAATAAATACAGCCATTTTTCAGTTAGGGTTAAAGGGACACGTCAAAACGTTCATGAAAAAGACTTTTACCGTGAACACAGATGAAGTTCGACTGAAGTTTTCTGCCTGAAATACACAGAGGGCAACAAATGTGGGTTGATTTGTGCCTCCTTGTGGTGATTTTGTGTCTCTTTGGTTTTTTGTGGCTTGTTAGAGTTTCTGCAGATCCAGTTTCAGATCCAGTCAATGGTCAAAGCCTTGGTCCACTGGCTCCTTTTTTCTTTTTTGTCTTCATTATTATTCTCTTTTCTTTTTTAGTTTATCTTTTCTCTTTTTAAAAGAAAAGTTAAAAAAAAAAAAGTTTGTTTTCACTGTGCAGTCTGTGTCTGATCCAGCAGGGGGAGCTGTTTCTCTACTTTTGGACTCTGGACAGTTGCAGTGTGATTGCATAAGAAAAATGATGAAACAAGCTGAAACACACACACACACACACACACACACACACACACACACACACACACACACACACACACACACACACAGGACTTTGGCCAAACTGATAATATGGAGCAGTTGTGGTTGTTTGCTCAAAGTTGTCAATCAATCAATCAGTCATGGTGACAGTGAGCACTGACACATCAGGACAATGTCCTTTTCCCAGCAGCCAATCAGGTGCCATGACGACCAGATCAGTAAACTCTGATGGAGCAGTAAACAAACAAACTCTGTGATAAAAAACAGATTGTGTGCTTTTTAACCAGCTGACCTGCAGGAGACGGAGTTTCCCCGGGTGAAGACAAATCTGTGATTTAACCCTCGAGTCAGATCAAAGGACTCAACTTCCTGTCAGTCAGCGCTGTGACGGAGCTGCAAATCTGATCCCTGATGGATAGGAGCTGCTCTCCGAGTCCTGGATCAGCCTGCAGCCTTTTCGATCTGAAGACCTTAAACAGAAGGTCCTCTGTTGATCAGCAGCGCTGAGCCCAAAACTGACTTGATGATTCATGACATTTCAGTCATGCTGAGCCACAGTTGCCACGGTTACTGGCTGTGACTCCATCCCAGAGTTTCAACGTTTCAACGCGTGAACGTTCGCAGCTGCTTTTATTTGGCCGTCTTCTCTGAGCTCCACCCAGCTGGACTCTAACACACAGTCACACTGGGACTCCACCAGTTTAACCACAGCCGTCTGTACTGGTGACCACGCGCTCCCAGAGGAGACGCTGGTTTCTCCAGCAACAGATGAAACTGTCATGAGTCTGAACGTTCAGGTCGTCGAACACGCTCAGATCTTCTGTCAGTTCAAACTGACAGAAGCTTCATGTCCAGGCTGATGGGTGTGAGCCTCCTCACCCCCACCCCTCCTCATCCACCTGCTGCCTCCTCATCCTCCCTCTGGCTCCTCATCCACCCGCTGCCTCCTCATCCTCCCTCTGCCTCCTCATCCTCCCTCTGGCTCCTCATCCACCCGCTGCCTCCTCATCCACCCGCTGCCTCCTCATCCACCCGCTGCCTCCTCATCCACCCTTTGTCTCATCTCCTACAAGAAAGGAAGGAAGAAAAGGAGAAACGTAAAGGAGAGGAGTAAGAAAGCGCATTAGCATGTAGGAAAGGAAAGGAAGAAGTATCGAAGGCAAGGGAGCAGTGGTCAAGAAAATAAGAGGGTGAAGAAGGAAGGGAGGAATCAAGAAAAGTGAATAGGGGGTACGAAAGGAAAGAGAGGAAAAAAAGGAGGCAAAGAGATGGAGAAAATAAAGGATGCATCTTTAAGTCGTCACCTGTTACCTGTTGAAGGATGTTTCCCTGCAGCTGTCACTGTGACCTCTGTTCCTCTTCATCTGCCTCTGGCCTTATCTCAGCTCTGTGTCACACTGATATGATCCTGAACCAACACACACACACACACACACACACAGTCTCAGCCTTATCTCTGCTACCTGGGCAGCTGTCCAGGTGTGTTAGCTGGGCGGGGCTAAGTTCTGTGGTAGTTCTGTGCCATAGGTAGACTTGCTAAGGTAAACTTGTTTTATCCTTCTTTCAGTACAGACTGTAGTTCCGTTAGCTTATATAATGGAGTGTCGCCATCTGTTGGTGTAGCTAGTAACTACAGATCAGCTCGATCAGCACTGGTACGAACTGGACAAAACTCTGCGGACAAATACGAGGGAAGTCACACGTCATGTGACCCACAAACTGACAGGAAGAGTTGTTCAAAACCAGCCTCCTGTGTACAAGTGGATCCACAAATGTTTACAGTCAGTTACGCATGTTTGAAAATTGCTCCCCAGAAACACACGTGGACTGTGAAATATTCGTGGATCATGGTACATATTTGTGGATTGTCCCCTGTGGGTTACAAATAATAACATCCAATAAAAACTTCCATCATTTTAATATGGAGTTGTGTGTTATATGTGTCAGAAGCAGCTGAGGAGAGTGTTTGATGAGAGTTCTGCAGCTGGATCACAAACTGCTGCAGTTGTTGATGTTGCTGTCTTCATCACCATGGTAACTTTAGCCCGAGTGATGCAATGCTCATGGAAGCTGGTGTTCAGATGAAATGATAAAATGAGTGAAACGAGTCGTCGTGAAGGACTGAAACTCTTCATCACTCTGATCTGACAGAGGAGTTCCTCTGTATGACCTGCAGGGGGCATCGTCCATCCACTGAATGGTCTGACTACAGGTACAGGACTGTACATGACATAACCAATACTCAGTCTGTGGAGGTGATCATGTTTCAGGCGGAACTGTGGATCTTTGTGGCTCTGGAACATGAAAATGAGAAGTTAAAGGTTTTTGTTCTGCTGCTTATTTGCCACAGATCACAACCTGTATTCAGGGTTTGGGGGGAGACTCAATCTGTCGCGTTATCTGGAAACTGTCTTTTACATTCAAGCAATAAAGCACTGCACCATAAAACTCTATTAGGTGGTTCTAGTTGCTCTTGATGAGATTACTGTGGTCCTTAAGGAGGTTCTAAGGGTCCATTAGGTGGTTCTGATTATTCTTTCAGGTGTTTGTTACGTCAAGTTGGGCTCTAACAGGTGGCAGGGGTGACTGAGGTCCTTTATTAGGTGCTTGTGGTCATTACAGGATGTTTAGAGGCCCTCGATGAGGTCTTATTGGTCACTCATGATGTCCCGGGGTACTTCATATGGTTCTAGTGTTCCCTTAAGAAGTTCTGGTGGTAACTGAAAAGGTTAAAGAAGCATTTTATGTGGTTCTGGTGTTCATTTAGGATATTCATAAGGGAATTTCTAGATGGTTCTAGTCTTTACTGGTAAGGTTATATGGGGTCCTTTAGATAGTTCTACTTTTCCTTTAGGGCACTGAAGGATATTGAAGAACATTGAAGAATTTCTAAAGGTGTTTTAGGTGTTGCTAGCACTCCTTCAATCTGTTCCATGGTATATAATGAGGTCCTGGATCTAGTGATCATTGATGAGTTTCTCGAGGTCTTTTGGGAGGGTCTGGAAGTGATTTAGCAGATCATAGTGGACTTCTATGTTATCCTATTATTAGTTATAAGATTTTCCATGGTCACTGAGGAGGTTGTGGAAGTTTACTGGTTTTTACTGGTCCTTTTGGTTTAGTTATTTTGGTCGTGAAGCTGTTCAGGAGTCTTGCGGTGGTACCTTACTGAGAAACTGCAGGATGAGGCTTTTATCTGTCAGCCATTTGTTCAGTGAACATTTCAGACCCCTGGTGGCCCAGGACAGTCCAGAGTGGTTCAGGTTCACAGCACCAAGAAAACTGAATGAAGAACCCAAATGAATGAAAGATGTAGAACACTTCTGCTCACCATCTCGGTTCCTCTCGATTCCAACCAGTTTCATTAACCTCCAGCGTCCATCGTGCTGAGCCAGCAGTTTCAGCCAAATCACTCTATGAGCGAGCATGACACATCAACTCGCCAGCCATTTCACAACCGCTGTATTGGTCCGGTTTCTAGAGAGAAGACAAAAATACACACAGAGCGATCAGATAAACTGTCAGAGCAGCGAGCCGAGCGTCCTCATGCTGGATGGGGAGGGGGAGCATTGTGCAAGATCTGCTGAGCTGCGTAGGGAGGACAGGACGAGTGATGAACGACCTGCAAACTCTGTACGGACCCCACCTCTTCACACCCCCCCCACCCCCACCCCCACCCACACCCTCAGAGGCACTGAATGCTGAGAGGGCAGTACGGTCCATAACACCAGTGGCTGAGCTCTGGATAATGTAGATTCGTATCCTCCACTTCAAGCAACACACGGTAGTTTACATCAGTATTAAATCATAAGCAGACATTTCTGTCTGTAAGGGAGGCGTGTCAGTTTTTTATATTACCTGCTCTGGACAGTCTTAATCCCATCCAAAAAATTAAACTGATCTGGAGAGAACGACCCTGGGACAGTTCATCAGATGGTCTGTGGCGCTGTTCTCTGTGATCTCAGGGTTCTCCAGCCAGGATCTGTTTATTTTCATCAAACTGTCCCATTAAAAGCTGCTCACTCAGCTGTGATCAGCTCCTGCTCTGCCCTGCTAACTGTTCTGTGTACTGTCCCCTATAGGTGGCACCCTCAGTGTTCATGTCCATCAGGAACAAAGGAGGAGGTCAGGTGATGTTATGGTCAGGCTGGACAGAGGATGGAGGATGGAGGACACCACAGGCGTCAACCTTAACCACCTGGTTACAGTTTGTAACCATGAAGACGAGGTTCATTTTAACTCAGACCCTGAAGCAAACCTGAACCTGAACATCACACAGATGGTTCACATCTGCCTCATTAGCTGCACAGGCCTGTGACAACTGTCCTGAGTCGCTCACGTACCTGTGTGTATGTGTCTGTACATCTATCTTTGTGAGAACCAATTTTAGCATAGACACAAAGACAGAAGTACAACCATGCGTGTGTGTGATGACACTGTGTCCGGTGTGTGTCCGACTGACAGGTGCGTTTGATGGATGAGTGCACGCTGCAGTCGAATCACTGAGACACGTTTTTCCGCTGCAACGTTGTGGAGCTATCACACCTCTGTACTTGAAATCAGATCTGGTTCAACCTGAGCCAGAAACATGAAGGGGAAAAAAACAGGCCACAGAAAGTGCAGCCGTGCTCAGTCATGCAGGTTCACACTCATCATGACTGAGCACGGCTGCACTGTGCAGCCGTGCTCAGTCATGATGAGTGTGAACCTGCAGCTGGTCTGAGGCCAGGAATTCTCTGGCTGCAGGTTTAAAACAACAGCGAGTGACAGACAACGGCTTTTCATGGCTCTGTGCTGGCTGTAAATCCCTCCATCATCAGCACGATTATTGATAAAACACAAACCAGTACAGACCAGAAAAGCCTCACACAGGTGAGTCTGCGTCATCCTGCAGGTGCACTGTGTTGTTTTAAAGGTGTGAGGAAAAACATTTTAATGATTATAAATCATTAGCACGTTCATTTTGAGACATTAGTGTAATTATTGTGAACTAACTCCAGGTAACAAAGTGTTCCTGCCCAGCAGCTGCCTCAACGCACAGAACCTGCTGTCACACTGAGGAATGACACTGGTTTGATTCAGACCTGGGTGAGTACTGGTCCCAGTGTTGCCTCCTGGAGCTGATCCTGATCCCAAATCAAGTCCCCAAAACAGAGCAGAATCTTGCGGCCAAATGTGAACCAGAACCAGGATCGGTAAAGTGGATTCAGAGAAGTGTGTGCCCTGTGCCTGTGGGTAGAAAACCACCCAACACCACAGCTGTTTGATGCACTGACACAAATAGTAACTTACAAACAGCTGGAGCACTGGCTCCAACAGCCCATTGTGCTGGGTAAAGTCAACCCAGTGTTGCATCAGAGCTTTATTGATCCTAGGTCTATTTTTATTGAGTGATCTTTAGTGTGGACAGCTTCAGGTGCATTACCATCAGCCTCTGCACTGCAGGCAGCCCTGCTCCACATGTGGCTGAGAAAACAGAAGATTAATTCTTTTCACCTTATATTTGATTCCCTTAGGAAACATCAGGAAGCTCTCCATAAACTTCCACTGTTATGCAGATGAT
>JBBMJY010000001.1:29245800-29284199 GCA_037833715.1 Toxotes lorentzi | reverse complement strand
CAGAGTGAGCGTCTCAGACTGAGCGTCCCAGACCGAGCATCTCAGACTGAGCGTCCCAGACCGAGCGTCCCAGAGTGAGCGTCTCAGACTGAGCGTCCCAGACCGAGCGTCCCAGAGTGAGCGTCTCAGACTGAGCGTCCCGGACCGAGCGTCTCAGAGCGAGCGTTCCAGAGCAGGCGTCCCAGAGCGAGCGTCTTAGACTGAGCGTCCCAGAGCGAGCGTCCCAGAGCGAGCGTCCCAGACCGAGCGTCCCAGACCGAGCGTCCCAGAGCGAGCGTCCCAGACCGAGCGTCCCAGAGCGAGCGTCTCAGACCGAGCGTCCCAGACCGAGCGTCCCAGAGCGAGCGTCTCAGACTGAGCGTCCCAGAGCGAGCGTCCCAGACCGAGCGTCCCAGACCGAGCATCCCAGACCGAGCGTCCCAGAGTGAGCGTCCCAGAGCGAGCATCTCAGACTGAGCGTCCCAGAGCGAGCGTCCCAGAGCGAGCGTCTCAGACCGAGCGTCCCAGAGCGAGCATCTCAGACCGAGCGTCCCAGACCGAGCGTCCCAGACCGAGCATCTCAGACCGAGCGTCCCAGAGCGAGCGTCTCAGACTGAGCGTCCCAGAGCGAGCGTCTCAGACTGAGCGTCCCAGACCGAGCGTCCCAGACCGAGCGCCTCAGACCGAGCGTCCCAGAGCGAGCGTCCCAGACCGAGCATCCCAGAGTGAGCGTCCCAGAGCGAGCATCTCAGACCGAGCGCCTCAGACCGAGCGTCCCAGAGTGAGCGTCTCAGACTGAGCGTCCCAGACCGAGCATCTCAGACCGAGCGTCCCAGACTGAGCATCTCAGACTGAGCGTCCCAGACCGAGCGTCCCAGGGCGAGCATCTCAGACCGAGCGTCCCAGAGCGAGCGTCCCAGACCGAGCATCTCAGACCGAGCGTCCCAGACCGAGCGTCCCAGACCGAGCGTCCCAGAGTGAGCGTCTCAGACTGAGCGTCCCAGACCGAGCGTCCCAGACCGAGCATCTCAGACCGAGCGTCCCAGAGCGAGCGTCCCAGGGCGAGCATCTCAGACCGAGCGTCCCAGACCGAGCGTCTCAGACCGAGCGTCCCAGAGCGAGCGTCCCAGAGCGAGCGCCTCACAGCTGACCTCAGATAAGAGACGTGTTCTCCTGATGCAGTGTTTGTTTGCAAAGGGAGGAGTTATCACACCAGCAGAGTGATGTCACTTTGTTTTGTGCATCATGTGACCGAACTACACAGCAGAGGAGAGCTCTCGTCCACCGTTCAGTCTGTCTGTATGAACTCCTTGTGGTTTGGAAGTGTGGTATTGTGTCGTCTAACATCCTGTTTGCTTTGTGTTAAACTCTCTTACATTTAACTGCTGAGAAAATTGTGATTTTCTTTGTGCAGTTCTAACTTGTTCATCCTCTCAGTCTCCAGAGCTCAGTCTGAACTGAGCACAAATTCAAAGAACATCAGGATTTAGCTCTGAAAACTCTGCCAGTGGATTAACAGTCCTGTTCTCACTCAGACTGGATTTTCATAAGAAATCACAGAAACACAAATACACAAAAAAGACACACACACACACAGACACACACACTCGCAGGGCTGAGTAATGTTCCTGATAACGTTCAGAGTTTCCATTGCTCGCCTCTCGCTCTCCTGGACAGAAACACCTTCGCACGCCCTCAGCTTGACCTCGTCTCCCACAGGTACCAGAGAGAGGAGGATAGAGGAGGAGGGGTGGGGGGGTGGCGGTGTTATGATCACCAATGCCAAAAACCTCTGTCAGGAGCCAATCAGAGCTGAGGGTCAGTGATGTGTGGCTTCGACAGCTGCTGATCGAAGAATCGCCTCTGTCTCTGCTGTCTGAGCCTGAAGGATCATCAGGTCTGAGTCGGACCTGATGATCCTTCACCTGGACTGAGAGTCCTCAGGTGGACTAAGTCATGAGTCCAGGTGAAGGATCATCAGGTCTGACTGATTTACAGGTTCAAACTTCTCTCTGCCTGCAGGTATTTCAAAGTTTGGTTCTGATGAGTCCAGTAAACACCAGAGGAAAAACACTGCACACAAACCAGGTCGTCACCGAGCGCTGAGGTGTGTGCGCCTTATGTTCAGGTTACACATGGAACAGCTCCACTCCTCACGTGGGCCTCCTCCTCTCGCCGTCATGTCTGCGGCGGCTGGGATCTGATGCTCTGATGATTCGGACATTTCCACGGAATCAGATTCAGAGGAAACTCTGATAATCTGTGAGGCTGCACAGTGAAGAAAAGAAAAGTCAGTGGTTTGAACATCTGTCTCTGTCTCACATCATCGAAGGAGGAAGTGGAACAACGCGATGAAGGATGCGTGACACTGTCAGACAGTGGCACCTGCAGCCTTCAGACAGGCGGCACATGACCTTTCACCTCTGCTGTTCATTTTCACATTGAGTTCAGTCTCAGTCATTTGACCTGGGAGCTGACTGTCGGGGTAAAAGCAGATGTTCCGGTTTCCAGCAGACTGATGATGACGGCCGACACGTCCTCTGCAAGCTGAGACTCTGAGACGGTTTATTTTTAGACGCTGACGTGACGGCTCTGACCGCGATGGTAATTATGGAAACAATGGGAGGAGGAGGCGGGAGGACCGGTTCTACGTGGGGAGTGTACACGAGCCGCCTGTGTCAGGCGGAGACGTTTGACTCCTCGCCAGTAAACCCTCAGAGAGCGCTCGCTCCGCCTGCTGACCTTTGAATGTCAGGAAAAACTGTCCCAGTTTGGTTTACTGGGCTCAGGCGATGATGATGTCATCGGTTCAACACCCTGTCAATCATTCACCCTCATCACGTCTGTCTCTCTTTCAAGGCCGATCAGCTCCGTCTGTCTGATAACTGTTAATCAATCAATAAGTGTTATCTGTCCACGGACACACACACACACTTTCACGTCCAGAGACCCTGTCTCCATCTCCCTCTCTCTCTCCCTCTCTCTCTCCCTCTCGCTCTGTCCATCTCTGTCTCTCCCTCTCTCTCTCTCCCTCTCTCTCTCTCTGTCCATCTCTGTCTCTCTCTCTCCCTCTCTCTCTCTCTGTCTCTCTGTCCCTCTCCCCCTCTCTCTCGCTCTGTCCATCTCTGTCTCTCTCTGTCTCTCTCTCTCTCTCTGTCCCTCTCTCTCTCTCTCTCTCTGTCCCTCTCTCTGTCTCTCCCTCTCTGTCTCTCTCTCTCTCCCTCTCTGTCCCTCTCCCTCCCTCTCTCTCTGTCTCTCCCTCTCTGTCTCTCTCTCTCTACCCCTCTCTCTCGCTCTGTCCATCTCTGTCTCTCTCTCTCTCTGTCCCTCTCCCTCCCTCTCTCTCTGTCTCTCCCTCTCTGTCTCTCTCTCTCTCTATCTATGTCCCTCTCTCTGTCTCTCTCTCCCTCTCTGTCCCTCTCTCTCTCTCCCTCTCTGTCCCTCTCCCTCCCTCTCTCTGTCCCTCTCCCTCCCTCTCTCTCTGTCTCTCCCTGTCTCTCTCTCTCTTTCCCTCTCTCTCTGTCTCCCTCTCCCTCCCTCCCTCTCTCTCTGGGTGACGGAGGTTCGGCGGCGGCAGCAGCAGCTGACCTGTGATTGGCTGCAGTCAGCCGTGGAGCTCCTGCTGCTGTTTGCCGTAGCGTGGCTCTGTGTTTACCGTCTGGCTGCTTCCTGTTTGTTCAGATCATTTCAGCTCAGACGGAGTCAGCTGCAGCTGTTACCATGACGACCCCTCCCCATCCTCCTCTGAGGATTTTCCCTGAGGAGGTTTAAGGTCACTGAAACTCTTTCTGAGGACACTCCTGGGAAACGCTTTGTATAATTTCAGTTTTCTTTCGATTCCTGAGATGTTTCCGTTTTCATTTATCTCGAAAATGAACCTTTGTCATTGATTTGTGGCTCGTTTTAATTAATGAAGCCCTTCGTTAAATGAGTTTATTGACCTATGAGCTATAAAGTCAATCATTACACATCAGGAGTGATATGATTCATCCAGATAAACGATGTCAGGGGACAGTGGGACGTCCCAGCAGCACTTTGCTCCATCAGGACACACACTGCTCGCATCATTAACATCACAGCCAATCAGACGTGGAGACCTGACAGCGGATGAGAGACTCTCACTCTGACTCCACCGTCTTCTTCATTCATTCACCAACACAGATCAGACCTGTGAGTCTCAGCCGGTCATCGCTGACCGAACGATCATGTTCAGTGTTGGTGACATGAACGTGAAACTTTCCTGCTCCAGTCACAGCTTAAGGAAAGAGCTTCACCTTCTTCACTCCCACTTCACTGCTCTAACTGGTTTCGTCTCCATAGCAACAGCAGCTGAGGATCATGGGTAGTGTAGTATTTTCAGACATAATACTAACATTAACATTCGTCCAGGAAAAGAGACTGAGGAAGAACAGCAACCAGCCGTCCTCAGCCTGATCTGTGGACCTACGGTGGATTCACTCAGTCCATCTGACCCCTCCCTCCCTCCCCCTCTGTGGGCTGACTGATGCTGGATGCTGTGTCTTGGCTGTCCCAGGTTTTCACCTGGTTTGCTTCTTCTCCTCATTACTGTCATAAATAAACTAAAAACAATTAAAGGCCAATGATAAACAACACATTATCACAGCCGAGTAAAGAAGGTGGAAATAAACAGTTAAACATGAAAACATGTCAGATCCACTTTCTGAAGTCACCTTTTCTTCAGGGGGTTTATTAGTTTTACTAATTAATTTATACACAGTGAAACTCACTGGGTTAATAACTGCCCAGTTTGTGTCCACGTTAGTTACTGGACTTTAACCAGTGTTTGTTTAATTTGGTCAGTGACAAACAAGCTGTGTTCAGCCTTTAAAACCACCTCTGGAAACTGGAGCTCCAGATAAAGTTCTGAGTGAAGACATGTACAGACCCAACACTCTACTGTTTGGAAAACAAAATCAAAAACACATGGTTGAACTTTTATACTCAATTTTAATTTACAATGCACGTTACCCCAGGCTCCTGTGATATAAAAAAGCTGAGAGACAGTGACAGAGAAATGCTGCCCAGCAACATTCAGGCCAAAGCTAAACATGACAAACATCCCAACACATCAGGTTATTTCACAGAAAACAGCACGACACAATCACATCTGCCTCTGCACCCACTCCATGTCTTTTAATCTGAGCGCAGACACGCCGTCCTCCCCCCTCATGCAAAGATGTCTCTATAAACATGCTGCTGTTCGGAGGACAAGTATAGAAAAACAAACCCTAGAAAAGTGAAAAAGATGAAGGCCGTGCTCGGTGAGGCTCACCCCACAAGCAGGAAACGTTCTCACGTTCCGTCTCATGTGTGACGAGTTCAAACATGGTAAACAGAACAGACCAGCTGAGACGTCTTC
This sequence comes from Toxotes lorentzi, assembly GCA_037833715.1. NCBI lineage: Eukaryota > Metazoa > Chordata > Actinopteri > Toxotidae > Toxotes > Toxotes lorentzi. The sequence goes on along the minus strand of JBBMJY010000001.1, from coordinate 29,278,840 downwards.
ATCTTCATCTGATTGCCTGAAGCCTGAAGTCAGGCTTCAGTTGAACTTTTTAAAGAGCTGGTTCTGAGCACTAATAGAATCAACACCAACAGTCTGATGTGTGAACAGAATACACATTCAGTCCAACAGGAATCCTGCACCAATATATAAACATCCCTGTGACGCGGTGTGGTCTCTGTTCTAATGTGTTTGTTTCATTGAGGACTCACTGTGCACTTCTGCAGCACAGAAACACAGACGTCCATGTTCCACCATTCTTCATCATGTCAGTGCTGTAGGGCTGTTCATGTCCTGAAGACACCGAGACCTGTGAACCTCAAACACCACACAGAGCAGCCTGAGAACCGCTCTGCAGTGAAGGGAGGAATGAGTGCATGTGTGATGGGAACGTTGAGCCGAGCAGCTCAGGAGCAACAGCAGGACTCAGACATACAACAACATTCCTGCAGGGAGGTGAAGCTCCTGACAGACAAACACTCCACACCCACACAAAGCTCACATAATTATAAAGTCTGACAACAACCCGCTGCAGCCCCACCCCACTCACAGCGTGCAGCGTGCTGACGGGGCAGGGCTGCGGCGGGGGCCTGTCCAGATCTGCTCAGACCTCATTAGCAGATGGCTAACGACCTGGCCCAGGTTAAAACTGAATTTAATTTAAGCTGCGGCTCGTCTGAAGTGTCTGGGTCCGCCCAGCACCACAAACACACACACCTGTCTGGACCGGGAGTCGCTGCCAGGTGGAGGTGAGGGGCAGAGGGCCGGGCGGGGTGTGAAAGATTACCCCAGCAGATCTCTACTTTTAAACACAGCCTGGGTCTGATCGTCATTTTTGTGGCCAACATCATGTGGTTCCAGCTTCTCTGCTGAGACGGTGTAACGAGGACTTCAGACCTCAGACTGAGGAAACTGTGTGAGAGGTAAAGATGAACACCTGGTGTCTCTGGGCCATGTCCACAGAGACTCAACAGCCTGGAAACCTGGCTCTTTAACACACTGAAGTGAAACTAAAGCTCTGAGCTTTGGGTTTCACACTGATGGTCCTTCATCTGTTAATCAGATAACCGATCAGTTAATGATCAGCAGATCAATTGATACTGAAATCAGTAGCTGCAGTTATGTCGGTCTATGTGTGAGCCCTCACCGCAGGTTTCAGGGATTTGACGTCAGGACTCACACTGGTAAAACTCTCCAGTACCTCAGAAACATATCAGAGAAAACTCTTAGTGTTCACATTTCTCTTGTGACCCAGCAGGTCTCACAAACAGACGTCACATAAGACTTTGAGATGTTTGTTAAAAGTAATGATGACAACAGGATCTTTTTTTGTTCACACGTGTTCTCATGTCCCGTGTCTCTGGTGAATGTTGTGCTCTTGGTCCAATGTTTCAATGATGGACTTAGGTGTTCCAGGTTTTCCAGGACAGGGCTCCTGTTTAAGGCTCACATTCCCCCTGGAGCTGACAGGTGTATTAGCCTCAATAATGACAGGGTGACCCAGGCTGGAAAATCAAGGCTCCTTCAACATTAGTCTCCTCTGAGTGCAGCTCAAACCCATCCTGTCTCATACACGCTTACCCTCCTGTGTTAAGTGAAAACTAAGGGAGATAACTGAGAGAGTGAAATATCAAAAATGTATTTTTAAGTATTTATACGGAGTCTTAAAATAATGTGAATGGTTCTGGACTGGACTGTAAAAACCAGAAATGTCCTTTAAACATCAACATGTAGTGAATGAACGTACAACAAAAATCCTCTTTGTAGAACAACAGAAGAAAATACACATCCGAAAAAAAGGGAATTTACGAATTTACATCTTCATCCTGTAGCCGAGGAAGTGCAGACAGTTAGTCCACGTCCAGCCAGTCAGAACCCGGATTAAGCAGGTTTTAAACCAGCCCACAGGAAGAGGAAGCACGGGAAATGTGTGATCTGGTTCCTGCTGGTCCACCTTGCCTGATTCACTGCAGGAGAATTCAGTTTATAGGAGTTCGCATCTCCTCACATTTCTCTAATCAATCGATCAATCATCGACACATCATGACCTTTCAGTCTTTTTGGTTTCTCACATGAATCAGTCTGTTTTGGTAGATCAGGGTCACCTTCTGTCACAGTCCACAGACTTTTCCAGGACAGAGTCTGAATGAGACCAAATTTAGAAGTTTTCATCCAATTAACAGAAACTGTAACTGGTTTTCACTTTTAAAGTCTTTTAGTTAAAATTTGACTGGATTTTATAAATAAAAAAGAAAACTTATTTATAGACTTATTTAAAGTCTTCAGAGCTGGGTTTTCCTTGATGGACATTTTGGTAGATGTGTGGTGCTGGCAGTGGCTTAAATAGGATAAAATAATAAACCAAAGAGAAGCAGTGAAGAACATGTGAGGTCACGTTTCCAAAGTTTCCAGAAAAGCTGCAGATACCAAACGTCCACGTGCCCTGCCCCTCCTCACTGCCCATTGGTGGAGGTGTTGTTGGGGGCGGGGCTGGAGCCCTCTGCACCCGCCGGCGGCTGCACGTTGTCGGCCAGGTTGTGGGCATGCTCCAGGAAGAGGTCTTTGAGCACGCTCAGCTCTTTGCTCAGCAGTTTGATTTTGGCCTCCAGCCGCTCGTTCTCCTCCTTCAGCTCGTTGACGCGCTGCTGCGTGTCCATCGCCTTCTGCTTGCTGCGCATGCGGCTCTTCTTCACCGCTAGGTTGTTGCGTTCACGGCGCTGGCGGTACTCCTCGCTGTCCTTGTCTGCTGGAGGTTTCTTCATCTTGCTGGGGGGGAGGGCCTTGCCGCCTCCGGCTGAAGGGTTGGCAGGAACAAGCTGTGGGACCTGCTGCAGTCCGGCTACAGCTGCCGGCAGAGACGAGGAGGAGGAGGCGTGGGCCTGACTCTGGATTACGCTCACGCCGTTGTGGTCAGATGCAGTTAGTTTCGGCTGCGACGGCCGGCTCATTTGGATGTGCTGCCTGCAGGTGCTGATCTCTGACCGGAGTCTCCTCAGGTGTAGAGATGAAACAGTAACAGCAAGAAGAAGATGAGATGCTTCACCTGAACACAGCCTGGAGGACAGAGGGGACAGGTTTCAGTCTGCTGACACATCACAGCCGTACAGGAAGCTGCAATCACTTCTCAACGTTTTCACAAGATCTCGCAATAATTGTTATGACTAAAAATCTTAGGCGGTTCCACAATAATGAAGACCAATAAATGGAAACTGTTCAGAAACGACATCGATAAATATTTTAATCACTTTCAAGCTAAAACTCCATCAACTCTTCTCTGGTGTGTCTCCTAACTGTAACTAAACTGTGTCTCCTATCACAGGAAACCCTCCAGAAACCAGGAACACTCAGCAGAAATCATGAAATGGATATATGACAGTAATGCTACTGAAAAGGTGGTTGTTCAGAGAAACCCAGAGGATGGCTGGCGTCCCAGACCCTCGTTGTCATGGTTACAAACACACGGTTAAGCTTATGGAACGGTCACGGTTTGGTTTAGTTCGGATCGAAATAAGGACATCATTAAGGTTAGAGGACCTCTGTTGTCATGGTTACGATAATAAACACACAGGAGGTGGAGCCAAAAGAAATGACCACTGGCTCAAATGAACGGCGGCCTCTCGTGTCAAAGTCCTGTGTTTCACCCTGACCCCCTCCCTAAGTGGATTCTGTCGCTCTTTCAGCGTCACCTGACTTCCTCCTTAGCTCGGCACCGTCTGCAGCAAACACAGGTCCCAGTAATGTGATGGTCTTTCCCAGGGTCTCTACAATATACCGTGATCCTGAAATATTCAGGGCTGCAACCCAATCATGAACCCAAACTGATCATCATCATCATCATCATCATCATCATCATCATCATCATCTAACTCATCACTCGGTCTGTAAACTGTCAAAAAGCAGTGAGATGCCCATCCCAGTTCCCCGGCTGCTGTGAAGATATGTCTGTATGTTCTGTAGAACTGCTAATTAATTAATTGTCTAACAGATTATTATTGCAGCTCTAACCTGTTCACCCCCCCCCCCCCTCACCATCTCTATCTTTCTCAGAACCAATAAAATCCCGTCTTGTACATCTGCAGTCGGCTCTGCAGATTCTCAGCTGACCTGAATCCATCAGTCAGGAGGCTGAACACCCCCACCCCCACCCCGCTCTCAAACACCCACCGGTCCCTAAGAGCAGCAGCGGACATCTGACGCGATAATTGGTCGGATTTTTGTTCCGCATGGCCAATTAGCAGCGCTGCTCTGATTGGTCGGCGCGTTGCCATGCAGCCAGTCAGCTGTGCGCAGGGAAAAGCTCTCCGGGTGAAACCAGCGGAGCTCCGGCTGTTGCCTGCTGTTGCATCATCGTCGGCTCTCTTTGTGCCGAAAGAGGGGAACTCCGGAGTCATGCGGGGCTAAGCACAAATCTCAGTCTTTCGGTGACTTTAATGCGGTCTGACAAAATAAAAACACGACAAACACCCCGACACGGACGACAAACCGAAACACGTCCCTGAATTTTGAATTCGCGAGCACTTTTAACAACTTTTTGTTCAGTCGAAGCAGCCAACAGATGGTTCACTGGACCCAGTCTTAACATAATGCCTACACACTCTGGATGAAAAAGCGGACGTGAGTCTAATTTGGCTTTAAACACAAACGAAACTACATTCTCACTTTGTTCGAACAAACCCGTTCAGCCCGGGCAGCTAGCCAGCTAGTTAGCTTCTGGTGCTAAACAGCCCTAACCTCAACGTTAGCTCTCTTTCCGGGACCCCGAAGTGTTTAAAACCCAGTTTACCTTCACACGGCGGCGGTGGAGTCGACCATCCGTCAAAGCAGGAAAAGTTAAGGTAGAAAGTTGGAGTTTAATTCCGTCTGTCTGAGCTCTGAGTGTTTTTGTTTGGAACATGGAGAGGAGCGGATTGCGAAATCTCTTTTACCATGTACGGCAATGTCCGGGTTTATCCAATCAGAGGCGAGTGGGAGGCAGCGAATCCAGCGGTTTGCCAATCACAGGTGAGTATGCGGCAGAGTGATGCAATGCACCGTATTATTGACATCTCACCCGGCCAATAGGAGGGGGCCGTTGGTTTTGTTTATGTAATGCGAGGTTGGTCAAATGAGTTCATACATGCGTGACTTCATCTCTGAATGACGAGATCTGATGAGTGTGAAACTGCGAATCACACCTGTTTGTATTTCTCCTACAGGTAAATGACAATAAGGAATCCACCTTAAACAGTTTATGAACTGTGGAGGAGAAATCCAAACACTTAAAGGACAGTTAGAAAATGCACACAAATCACCAACAAGTAAAAACAGTGGCATTACTATTGGAATCATTTTAATGTTTAATAGTATTATTAAACTGTATTATTACTACTAATTTAATAGTAGGCGAATCAAAGTGATGTTAATGTTATAACAGCTGTGTGAGTGCTTTACTGACAGCACTTCCTCCATTAAAGGACTTTAAAGGAACTGACTTTGTTCCTGTTGGTGCTTGTTTTCATCATGATGTTTTCGTCATTCTTGCTCTGTCCCTCTCGGATTTCTGTCTGGAAACATTCAGCTTCAGAGGAACACAGAAGAAAACACATGAACGCAGCTCCACGGAGAGCTGGACAGGTATCACGGCCGTGCTTTGTTTTCTTGTTGTGATGGAGTAATTATTCTGCTTTGTTTTCCAAAATTCACTTGACAAAAATATCCATCATTTTCTTGGGTGTAGATTTCTTCTTATGACTAAAAGAAGTAGAATACTCGTCCATCTTGTTGCCTTCAGAACAAATAAAAAATCTTACTCTTGTGACTGGATCACTTGCTCAGTCTTTGCACCCAGAATATTTTTCACAGAAAATTCAGTTCAGTGCTGAGTCTAAACCTCTCCTGTATTTGTTTTCCTGAAAATCTGAATCTGAAGCAAAATTTGAAAGGGAATTTCTTTTACTTTATTTCTAATAATGATCTTTATCATCAGGTAACCACATTTTATTCCACTCAGTTCTCCATAAAGAGTAGCTCAGAGTTACAACTGGTAGGAAGTTTCTGATCCAGTTCATTTCTCTAATAACTGAGCTGAGACGTGGAATCGCTGCGGCTCCAAACCTCGATGTTTCAGGTTTGGAGAGGGTGAGTCCTCAGAGGTTTGCTGAAACATGGGTGTTTGCAGAGCCTGATGCAAGAAGCATTCAGCCCACTTTAGTCTCTAGTACTGATCGAACTCCAAAAACACTGGATCCTACATTTCCCATAATGCAACTGGATAGCCACATGTGTCAAACCACACCTCCCTGTTTGTAACACATGTGACCAATAACCCAATAATCTGTCTTGTGTTCCAGAGACAGAAGAAAGAACCGTCATCCCAGGTGGCGTGGGACTCCTCATCATCTCCGTGCGTGATGTTTCTGTGTAAAAGTGTGAAACATGTTAGAAACATGTCACTGGCTTCATCAGTGTGTTTATATATTACTTCTGTTTAAATACTGGACAAAGTGATAAAGCAGAATGAAGGAGCCTGAGTGAAGAATCAACACGCTGCTGTGTGATCAGTTTGGTAAATACTGGACAGCCAGTCAGAGAGGTTAAAGGTCAACATGTCCGACACACCCTGCCTGAGTCATCTGCTCTCGTGTGCCAAGTCAAACTCACTCTGTACTAACACTATGAAGTACAGTATGTACTGAAGGAGCCACAGCAGTTTTCTGTGCTCTGATTTGATTCTTTGCAGGAAATGGTGCATGTCTGTCTGAGTAATGGTGCGTGTCAAGACTAAAATCAGACTCCGACTGAATTTCACTGTAAAACGTCACAAAACAAAATGTTTTTCTGAGGATTTAGTTCTGAGCTGTTGTGCATTCTGACGTCCTTTCACTTTTCATCAGCTGTGACTTGATTCTGCGTTTTTGTTGAGCATTGCGTTGTTTTGTACTTTGTACAAAACCTTAACAATTTTCCTGAAGCACCCTTAAATATCTTCCAGGACAGCTGTAATCTCCTCAGGGATGCTTAGAATGAACCCTGGAACATTCTCAATGATCTTTTAAGCCTCCTCAAGATCTCTGGAACTCCCCTGAACTATCTTGTTGATACCTGGAATACCTTTAAGGACCCTCAGAGGTTTCCCAAGAGCCCTTGATCCTTCTCAAGGATCCACGTAACATCTTAAACTGAACCATGTTTTATTAATTAAGGATGTCTTAAAGCTTCTACAGAGATGGTTGGATCCTCTCCTGTGACCCCTGTAATTTTCTCTAGGACCACTGGAACCTTCTCAGGGACCTCTTCAAGGACCCCTGGAAATGTCTTCAGAGCCATTTCACCACTGTACATTTCTTTTTCAGCTGTTTTCCAGCTGAGAGCAGATGAGTTTTAAAGTGTGGTACAAAGTGTCAATCAATATTAAGCTTTAAAATTCAGGGACATTGGTCCACAAATTCCCTCATGTCCAGGTGAAACTTCTGAAATAAATCCTACAAGGTCCCAAAAGATCCCTGTTACATCCTCACTGTGAGAGAGAGAGAGATCTGCATGCTGCTGTGTCTAACTTTCTTTAATCAGTTTTTTGGTGATGGTAAAATGAGGATGAAAACAGAAAACATAAATTCTATACATAGATTAAAACGTATACAATGAAATAATTTCCCACAAATCAGGGAAAAGGTCAGTTCCACAGAACAGGCTCAGGCTCTCTCTGAGGGAGTCGACAGAGGGAGCTCCAGTCCGATGGTTCAGGCTCTGCTCAGTCTCTGCAGCTTTACTCTCACCTCACAGCCCTGAAATGAACCTTCTTACCCCTGTTACCCCTGCAGGGACCCCGGCTCCGTGTTCGTGCGTGTGTGCGTGCGTGTGTTTGCAGGCGGCTCAGGGGGAGGATTAGCGTCTTCATATGAGAGCAGGTGAAACTCGAGGGTAATGATGGGGAGAGAGTTTAAAAACCAGGAGCCTGTTCATTTGTTAAATAAGAGGAAATCTGCTGCTTTTCCGAGTATTATTTTAAAAATGTAATATATCGATTCATGAAGATGTTCTGTCCATATTCATTTGGTCTCAGTGAGACATTTAGAGAGTTAACCACACTCCTCAGTGCACAGATCCTGCAGGTCTGATCTGTGCAGTGTCTGTACTGTATGAACCGACCAAAGCTGCCAGAGCTCACTTTTCTTAGTGCTTCATGAGTTCAGAAGAGGGATCATAAATTTAATGACATGGACGTCATGGAGAAATCCCGACTCTGATCGATGCCTCTCTCCTGTGGCTGTTACGGAGATAATACCAGACTCCGTACGGAAATCTGTCTGTTTAATGTCTCACTGAAGCCCAGCGCGGCTCATGTAGAGGAAATAAACTCCCAGCATACAAACTGAAATTTGGTGTTAAATAAGAGAAAAGCAAACTTTTATGAATTTGGTTTTAGCCGAATTGCAGAGTGGCTCTTGCTCCATCGGGGTCTAAGATTAACTTCTGAGTATCAAGTCCCGTATAATAATAATAATAATAACAATAATGAAATTAGTTTGGTCAAAACCATTTCCCAACGGAGTTCGCAGAAAGGGAATGATTAACGTTTTACTCTCGTTTGCCTCCGAAGAGTTTTGTGCAGTGAGAGTGGGTTAAATCCTGGGAGTCTCTCTCTCTCTGTCTCTCTGTCTCTCTCTCTCTCTGTCTCTCTCTCTGTGTGTGTGTGTGTGTGTGTGTGTGTGTGTGTGTGTGTGTGTGTGTGTGTGCGCCCGCCCACTCCCTCGTGCTATATAACCACAGTTTGACAGCTCAGAGTTTACTGAGCAGAAGGAATCAGACCGACACCCTGCTGCTTCAGACCGTTTTCCTCCGCCGTGGAACAGAGATCAAACCTGTGACATTCTGTCCGAGCTTCAGTGCACCGTTCAGTGCACCGTTCAGTGCATGCCTGCAGGTTTATAGCCCCCCTCTCACCTGAGGACCCGACTTTCTCCAAACTGGATTCCCGGAGCTCCTCACCATGCCTGCCCGGGTTTAGATTCTCAATGGAGCTCTCTAACTTGTACGAGGTCGCGCCCCGACCCCCGATGAGCAGCCTGAACCACGGCCAGCAGCCCTCCTCCGGCTACAGAGACCCGGCAGACCTCGGCGGTGAGATCGGAGACAACGAAACCTCCATCGACCTGAGCGCCTACATCGATCCGTCGGCTTTCAACGACGACTTCTTGGCCGACCTGTTCCACCACAGCTCCCGGCAGGACAAGCTCAAGATCATGAACGGAGAGTATGACTCTATGCCGTGCGGCCCGGGGCCCCAGCAGCTCTACATGTCCAACTACATGGAGTCCAAGCTGGAGCCGCTCTACGAGCACAACCCGCCGCGCATCCGACCGGTGGCCATCAAGCAGGAGCCCCGTGACGACGAGGACCTGAACCCGGGCATGCCCCCCACCTCCCACCACCCGCACCCGCATCCACAGCAGTACTCCCAGCATTCTCAGCAGCAGCAGCTGCAGATGCCGCACCTCCAGTATCAGATTGCGCACTGCGCGCAGACCACCATGCACCTCCAGCCGGGCCACCCTACTCCTCCGCCTACCCCGGTGCCCAGCCCACACCAGCACCACCACCAACACCCGCACCAGCACCCGCACCCGCAGCAGGGCGGCCTGAAGCTGCTGGAGCAGCGGGGAGGCGGGAAACCCAAGAAGCACATCGACAAGAGCAGCCCGGAGTACCGGCTGAGGCGCGAGCGCAACAACGTGGCCGTGCGCAAGAGCAGGGACAAGGCCAAGATGCGCAACATGGAGACGCAGCAGAAGGTTGTGGAGCTGACCGCCGACAACGAGAGACTGAGGCGGAGAGTGGAGCATCTGACCCGGGAGCTGGACACGTTACGAGGCATCTTCAGACAGCTGCCGGACGGATCCTTCAAACCCATGGGCAGCTGAGAGACTACTGAACCCGACAGGAACCAGACTGGAACCAGACTGGAGGTGGACTGGTATGGATTTATACACACAAATGGTTCTATAACTCTTCATGTGTATGGACGGACTGAGAGCTGTGAAGAGACTGAGGCAGCTGAGGTGTTCACTGCAAAAAACCTGTTTAAACGAAGCATCCTGTCTTTTCTGAGTCCTAAAACTCAAGTCAGCGGCTCAGCCTTCAAAAGTCTGGTCTTAAAATGAAAATAAAGAAATAAAAGAAAATAAAGAAATAAAAGAACTTGCTCTCAGAGCAGTTTCTCTGGTTTCAGGATCTGGTGTCAGATCATAAAACAGGACAGAAAGTGACACCTGACTTTAGAAAATTCTCATGTTTATTTGGCTGCAGGTGAAATCTGCTCACCACCATCTCATTGGCTGATTATTCTTCACTTGTTCTGAGAAAATGAGAGTGGTGTTTGCTCAGTAAAAGACTGAATGGATCGTTCAGACTCCATCTTTTGCAGTGTTCATGTGCCTTTTTAAACTTTTGTGCTAAAGCCAATAAGCTCGTTCCCCTGCAGATCCACACGACAGAGGACTGGTTGTTTCTGTGCCTTATTTCCGTACAGACTGTGTGCCGTGACACACTTAACTTACATATCAGAGCAGCTAAGGTAGGGCATGGTGGTGATGATCCCAGATCAGCCTGTTGTGCATGTTTTTCCCTTAATTATTTTTGTTTGTTTTATACAAGTTACCATCTCCATATCCTCTCCTGATAAACTAGAATTTGTCTTTATAGAGTTATGAAATGCAAAGTGCACACTGCTTTTATATAGGCTAAAGTGTATGTGTATGTATGTATGTTATTTTCTTTCTACAGAGACAGTAATGCATGGACACCTGCTCAGTCTTACTTGTCTCTCCACACGAATGAGGTGCAGGGCTGTTGGCCCGCTCTGGTACGAGGTCTGTCTGATGGTATGGGCGGGCGATAGCACAGCGTTGTCTGTCCACCAGTGATCAGAGGACAGAAAGTCAAACTCAAGAGACAGAAAAATCCTCTCAAAAAAAAGTCAAATATCTTAGCTGCAGCTTTTTGTCAAATGGAACTTTTTATTCACTGAGACATGACGACTGTGAACGACCATAACTTCTCCACACTGATCGTGTCAGGTGAAAACCTTGTAAATCCACTTTGAAGTTTGTGTTTCTCATGCTTTCAAACCAGTTGGAGTAAAAGCATTTTGGACCTTTGCACTATGACATAAAAATGCTTCATCTTCCTGCTCAAAAGCAAGGTGGCTCTTCTCTCTAAGTTCCCTAAAAGCTGACGTTGTGGAGATGCAAGTTCTTCATCTGTATGAATGATAATAGCTGAGTTATCGTTCAGCCTAGAGTCTGGTCATTTAATGCCAAAGTGAAATATACAAACACATACACAAAAACAAAGACTGGAATTGAAACTGTGGTACCTGCTTCATCCTGTCACCGTCCAGTGGAAACCAAGTGTCTCTAAACCTACTGGAACACGTTGGTTTAACGCTCACAATGATGCATTTTAAAAAGTATTGAAAAATGTTGTATGAGCTTAAAAAGAGGAGAATTTTCTGCAGAGGACTGAATCTGAACTCTGCGCACACGGAGACGTGTGGTTTCCAGAGGACGGTGACAGTAAAGCAGCTCTGTCTTATGCACTATTTGTTGTCAAATGAAGCACAGTGTTGTCTTTGACACATGCATGGGTACTGATCTGAAAAGACAAACGAAAACACGCCTCGTTCTACATACGTGTATTTATGTCGTTGATTTTGAGAAAAAACAAACAAAAACAAAATGTGAAAGGTTTCTATGCAACATGTTTCTTCCTCTTTTCCACTGTTGTATTGTCTCTCACACACACATACATGCAGAGTGCCTTTTGACCTTTGACCTCTTGCTGATCTGCTTGTCGTGGCTGTTGAAAGATTTTTAAAAATCAATGATTTGTGTCAGCGAGGAAAAAAGGAAGCACTTTTTTTTTTTTTAACCAACTGATGTTAAACCGTTTGTTTCAAAGTTAAGGTCTCAATTGTAAAATATGCCTATATATATATATATATATATATGTATATATATACATATATATATAAAATACCAAAAAAAATCTCGATTATAATAATAAAAGAGTTTGTTTTATCACATTCTATTTCTGGTTTGTTGTGTTTCTTGGTTCCTATTTGAAAATTTTATTTATTATAATTGAATATTTTTAATTTTCACTGACAACAATGTTATTGCATATTTGTGTACTGTTGACCTCGGGCTGATCTCACAGCCAAGAGGGGGCGCTCTCAGGACTGTCAGTCAAAACCAAATCTCATGGAGTTTCATTGCTCTGCATCGAAGGCCCAGTCTGTGGTTCAGGTTCATAGCTTAAGGTTTTATTCACATCCTGTGTAAGAAACATAACTGTCACTGTTTTCCATCTATGGTACCTCATGCTTCGTCCATCGATGCCCATTTTCTCAGAACCATGAAGTGTTGAGGTGTCCCTGAGCTACACGCTGAAGCTCAGACCGTTCCAGATGTTCTGTCAGCGTTTGCTCACAGAAAAGTTGTCGGACAGGAGGAGATGATGAAGCTGCAGGTTCACGTTCAGCGAGCAGAGACTATGCTGCTGTACCTGCTCAATCAGCACAGTGAGAAATCTGCACATGGAAAGAGAAGCGGTGTCTGTCTGTTCACTCTGAACTGTCCATGAATGGACAGAAAGAATGATGGTAGATCTGACATGTCTGTTTCAGCCCCACACACTTTTACATTAGTCACTGTCCACCGATATTAATACTGAAGGTCCAGGAGATTAATGAAACCAGCTTCATCTGTTCATTATGTAACTGTAGTGTAACTGTGTGTGTGTGTCCTCTGTTTTCTCTTTTTTATACTTTATCTGCTCTTCAGCATGATGGGTACATTCACATGTACTGACCTAATAAAATCAGTATTTCTTGAAGTGCAGTCATGTTTTTATATAACTGCTGAAGAACGTGAATAGCATGAACCCGAGGCCCATCAGCTTCAAGCAGAAATGTAGTTTGTTCTTTCTTCATTCAACCAAAGTGCAGGAAGACGTGAATCTGCAGAAGTCCAGCAGAGTTTAACAGCTGATACCAGAACACTAAACAGCAGCAACACAAAAATCAAAAGCCTCCATCAGAAGTGAAGTTGTGTGCAAAAGACAAGTAAAAAGAAAATCCAGATTTATGGTCATTTTGTGCTGAAAACAGAAAAGAAAACATGTGTTTGAGATAAAAAGTGCTTTTAGGTAACAGAAGGCCAAATTCAGTGAAATGACCTCAGAGCTGAGAACTGATCCAGATCAACAACTGAACTTCATCAACAGGGTCAAAGGATCTTAGAGGAGATTTTCCGGCCATGAAACGGGATCATCAGTATTTTTGTTAGTAGTTTGGTTTAGAAACATGCAGATGTGAAATGTGTAAATGCATAGATTTCACACGGGAACCACACACACTGAGTCGGAGACCAAACTGTTGAGCTCTTCCTCTTCTCTCTCACTCTCCTCCAAACTCCATCAGTGATAACGGTGTTGAGCTTTTCCTGCTTCTGAATGAAAGAGAAAGAAACAAGAGGCAAAAAGAGGAAGGTGAATTTGAGCAACTGACAGTTTGAGGCCGGACTGGACCCAGTGCCACAGGCCCACGGCTGTGTGTAAATACAACCTGTAATGACAACCTGGGGTTGAGGTGACAGTTGGAAGCACTGGTTTCAGAAACAGGTGAAATTTAGAAAACGAGTCTGAGATGAGAGATGAGAGTGTCACTGAAAACATTGACAGGAGCGCGGACTGGATGGATCCAGGGGGTAAAGGTGTGTGTGTGTGTGTGTGTGTGTTTTCTGAAGAAGGCCATAATGACTTCCTGCACAGACCTCGGTGTGCGAGCACATTCGAAGTATCTAGCGTCATCTAGTAAATCCTCTGGTTCTCTGTCTCCTCCAGAGTCACATGTTTCAGATCAGTTTTCTGTCTGTGTCCAGGGCAGAGAGAGAGAATGTGTTTAGCTTAGCTTAGCACAGAGACAGAGAGCAGGAGGAAGCTGTTAGCACAGCCCCATCAGAGGAGAAGAAACACTAACAGCTCCACGTCTCTGGACTGATCTGACATCCATCTGAAACACCCGGCTCTGGAGGAGACCACATCTTAAACTTTTTTAAACGACAGACCTTTTGTGTGACCCCAGTCTGGCTCGAGAACACAAATTCCTCCGTGGGAAAGAGCGTCCAGAGTGTGAAGCCAACACTGCTCCACCCTCACCACAGTGCTGAAAGCTGTTAAGAGGAACCATGTGATGCTCGGACCCAGCAGAGAGGCTGACTCTTACATCCACAGCTCGTCTTCTCCCCTGCTGGTTGGACCTGGACGAGCTGATCCGTCACTGCTGCCGTTTGACCTGCCAGCCAATCAGACGCTGAGACCAGGGCTGAAGACAATCAATGGATCAGAGCCCAAAACATAACTCCTTTCAGGTGAAGTGAATACTCTCCCTCCTGTTCCTGTGGAGTAAAACATTTTCACATCAGGAATCTTTAGATCAAGGACGGATTATCAGAAAACAGGCTCCTGGGCACGGACAGGTAAAAGGCCCCCCACCCCCCTACAGAGGACCCAGGACTGTTTATGGTTGTTTTGTGTCTCCTCATTGTCGTTTTGGCCTCTTCACTGCTGGCTGATTAGACCTGTGCTCAGGTGGAGGGTGGAGTTTGTAACACAGTTTGTGAACACATCAACTGACAAGTGTCTACTACAGACACTTCTGATGGTGAAAAATGACTAGGCTAATTCTTCGTCTGTCCGTTAAACATCATGGTCTTGAGTCTCCGTGTTGTCATGTGGCAGCAGAGGTTCGATCACACGCCTGTAGTCGTGGTAGCAGAGCCCATAATCCACGGACATGTTGTGGTTTTGGCTCGAGGAGTCTCAGAGTGTCTCAGAGTGTAAAGACACACAGGTCTTTTATTTTGTGTTGGACGTGGGAGAGGATCTGTGTCTGATGTTGGCTGCAGAGTCTTCCTGCGGATGGAAGACATTACCCTGTTAGCGGCTGGAACTTCTCCTCCACTTTCTTTCTCTCTTTTTTTCTGTTTTATTTCCACTTTATGTCCAGAAATCCTCCACTGGCTGCCTCCCTCTGTCCTCACTGAGTCCAGGACCGGTTGGCCTCACTTCAGTGTTGGTGATCTGCTCACACAGTCTAACCGGACTCACAGTGGATGAGAGAGAGGGAGAGAAAGAGAGAGAGAGAGAGAGAGATCTGAGATGTGCTGATTCTGGTTTCGGTCGAGGTCTAGTACTCCATGTCGTGCAGACCAGTGATTTCTAACCAGAGAAGCTTCTGTAGTCAGCAGGGGGTGTGTGGGATCATGGAGCAGCTCATCTGATCTGAAAAAGAGAAAATGAGGATCTGATTTAAATGAGTTCACAAACTGAGCCAAAGCCACATGCTGTGATTGAGACTTCATGAAGAGCAGACAGGTCCAAACTGTTTGCTAAATAAAGGAGGAATAAAACAGACCGTCCAACTGAACGGATACATTTCCATCCAGGTGTTAAATAAAACCCAGTTTAGTGTCAGTTCAGATGGAGGTTTGGACTTTGGCAGTTGGTGCTGATGGCTCGACTCGGTCTGACAGGGATGTTTGATGTCTGTCGGTGAGTCTTGGTTCAGTCTCTCTGACGGACACACTCATGGAACCAAACATGAAGCTCTCATTTGGAGATGATACGAGATGATGCGTCTCACCTGGTAGAACACCAGGCCGAGTCCTTCGAGTCTGAATGTGGCTCGGCCCTTTGGTGCATGTCCTCCCCCTTCCTTTGTTTGCTAACACACTGTAAAAAAAAAAAAAGTCTGTAGACATTATGGTAAAAAAAACTGTCAAATAGCAACGGTCAGGACCGTAAAATCTAAAATAGTATACCACCGTAGTAAACACAGTGAATTACTGTAAATCAAGAAACAGAGCACAACGAAATTTTTACAGTTCGAATCTGTAGAAAACACAGAATTTGTCTGTGAAAAGAAATAAAATGGTTAAATTCATGGGAAAATACTGTTAAGTCACAAAAGAGTAATAACCCTAAAATTAACAGCATTATTCTGTGTAAATTAAAGATTTTGCTGATGTGTACTTTTGAATTGAATATATAAAACTGTTAAACATTCTGCCAAACGCAGCTTTGTTTGCTCCAACATAACTTTTTTAACTGTGATTTAAAAAAAAAAAACTAAACAAAAAAAACCCAAACTAAAATAATGTGTCGTTTTTAGCCTAACCAAAAAAATTGTTATTTTAAAATGTATTGACAGTTTTATGTAAAAATATTAAACATATGAAAACTATTCAAACGTTAATCTGCTTCAGCTTCTCCAGTAGGATCCCTCTTTACTTACCATCCAGAGATAAATTAAATCCATTATTAAATCCATTTGAATACTTTTTACATGACACAGATTGATATAAATAGCAAAATTATGGTAAAGATTTTAAAAGCACCAGGAAACGGAGCAGAAGTTTTATTTCGCCTCTACAGTTTGGGGACTGCGCATTGGTTGACATTAAGGCGCCAGGTTTGAAATGGGCCAATCAGCGCGCTGTATCTGACTCCCGTGCGTTAACCTCTGACATCGCGTCACCAGCTCACCTGGCTCTTCAAACTTCCACCGTGTTCATCAGACGAGCTTCAGCGGTCCGGACTTTTAGGAATTTGCCTCAGCCAGAAGTTGAAGCTGTCTTCAGTTACCTCGGTAAGTGCCGTAAATCAAAGGCTTTATTTGAAGCGGGTTTAGAGGCTCATGGAGAGGGATGTGTGACAGACGGCTAACGTGAACATTGCTTTAATGTCCGTATAGCTTTACAGCTAACTTGGCTATATTATACTTTAGAACAGCTTTTAATTGTATAATACACGCTGAGACGTTTTTACGAGGCGAGTGTATAATCAGCAATAGCTTCGGTGACCTCGTTTGTGCAGTCTGTGCTGAAGCCTGGTTAGCCTGGTTAGCTACCCGCGCTGCTAACCGCTACCCGCGCTGCTAACCGCTACCCGCTACCCGCGCTGCTAACCGCTACCCGCTACCCGCGCTGCTAACCGCTACCCGCGCTGCTAACCGCTAACCGCGCAGTGTTACTGAACGGCTAACCGCGGTGTATTTGACTACTGAAGATGTTCTCTTGTAATGTACGTGGAGAAAACGTTCAGTCTATTAAAGCATATGTTTTACATTGTAAACTGCATCACAACAAACCCCGGCATGTATTAAATGTGTTGGAACAAGTTGTAAGCAGGTGTTTTCAGGTAAAGCAGCTCTACAGGTGCACTTTTTCCCACTTTGAACAGATGAACCACACAGATGCTGTGAAAGAATTAATCGAGTCCACCTGTTTCACGCAGCGTAAAGACATCAATAATGGCACAAGCATCCAGAAACTAAGCTGAATGGCCATTTTTGTTTGAGGAAGTTGGCTTGGCAGCACACTTCCAGGAACTGACTGGCGTGAGTTTGATTGAGTCCTTCCTTGCCAATGAGACGAGTTCTGGATGCTCTTCTCAAGCTTCAAACTGAAACAGGTCACCCCACTGGTTGCTTAGAAGAGGTCATACAGATGGTGCTTCTTTTACTGGCTCATTTTGATGTGAAGGAAGAGCACCTGTTCCAGTTCAGTTCAGAAGACCAGCCTTGCTGAGGAGGTTCAGATGGAGAATGTGCCACCAACACCGTGCCTTATTGTGTGTGGTAAGTAAACTGTACCAAACCTGCAAGCTTTCTATACCGGTATACTACTATACGGTTGTACTCTTGGCTTGTTGTTCACTTTGATTGGTTTCATAGCTTGTAGCCTACTTTGAGACACTGGCTTATATTTTATCTGATAAATTCTGCCAACAGTAGATTGTATGACTGATGATTTGGGCTTGCATTGAAGTATTTGTCACTAAAATTGGTTTTTTATTGACGTTTATTATTAGGGTCCTCTTGCTTTGCAGCTGAGACATTTATGTTGAGCATCGGCAAAGAGGTTGTCAACGACCACATCACTTCCTTCACATCTGCCATTTTCCTGATGTTTGGGAGTTACTACTGCTTCAACATACACTACCCAGTGGAACTATGGTCTACACTCGGGTTCCTCCAATGGTAAAATTTATTTCTTTTTATAATACTAGAAAATGCAAGGCATGTGATACACTACCTGAGGTTTCTCTCTCTCTCTCTCTCTCTCTCTTTCTTTCTTTCCCACTTTGATCTCAGACCTTGCTGACCATGAGTGGAGTGGTCCAGTGATGTTGAGGGATGGCATGATAAAAGGTACACAGATGTTATACATACTGCAGATGTTGTTAGTAACTTTTTTTTTTTTTTTAGAGTTTTAGAAGATGTAAAGATTTACTAGGTTGTCTGGTACAGTTGACACATGTTCACTGCACTGGTTTTTGTACTTAAATTTGCTAGTTCCATTCTGGTGTAGTTTTTAAACCATTGCTGGATGTCACTAGAAATCCTTAAGAATAGGACTTGTATCTTTCATGTGAAGAATTACCTTTAAAAAATTCCTTGCAGTATTTCTTTTTGATTTATGATGCGAGATTTGAAACTTTTGTTCTCCTTCAGGGCTGATTTTATTTATAATGTGAAAATTATACACCAATACCACTTTGTGGTTAGATTTGTAACAAACAAATGCAATTTAACAGTTTCTAAGTAAAAAGTGTGTTCATCTTTTTAACTGTAAAATCAACAACACATTTTTTTTTTTTTTTACTGTAAATGGAGGAAATGTTTTATCATAATTTAACAGTATTATTTCACCAACCACAGCTGCTCGTATCTTACTGTAAAAACATGGTGGTTCAGACAAGTCTGGCTCTCGACCTCTTTTGTCATATTGTGTGGGACATTTTTATTTGTCCCAAAATGTCTTTAGTCATTGCAGAATACAGCTGGACTTGTAAGAGTTTAAGTCAAATGAAACCAGACGTCAGGGTTCAGTTTCTGATGAGACTTACCTAACAAAGACACCTGCTCACATCGCTCTGCACAGAAAAGTTCTCATATTCAGTAATGAAAGGAGAAACAGAATCCTGTTAAACCCCTGCATCAACTTTAAGTCCTGCTTTAATGTATATGATCAGATTCTGAGCAGAAACCGTGACTTGACTAAAAGTCCTCATGTACTTTTGGTTGCGTGTCTCCAGACGCAGGAGAAGATGTGGTTATTTTCAGATTCTCTGTGTTTGCTGTGTCAAAGTGCTTTAGTTTCATTGACTTGTTGTGTAGAGAGTGTGTCAGCCACCCTGTCTATCTATCGGCTCTATTTGGCTATCCACTTTTTCTATTTGGCCTGTGTTTAAAGATTAACTGGCTCTTTTCATCGACTCGGAGCAGACAGAGTTGACTGAGCAGCACTTTACCGAGCGTCCACGCTGAGCTGAAAGGCCAGGCAGCACTTTTACTGTTTGTTCTCCAAAAGAAAAGAGACGCTCTGCTTCAGGTCCCCTCACATGGACCTGAGGCCTGGACAGAGGACAGAGCCTGAACGCTCACTGTGTTTTTAAGGACTGTGCATCGCTGGCCTCCTCAGTTTTTAAGACCTTAGATTACACACACACAAACAATTACACAGTCACACAAACAATCATGAATTGCGGCTGGTGCATGGACCCGTCACAGGCCTCTCAGCAGCAACACTGCAACATAAAAATACTCAATTACAAGTAAAAGTCCTGCTGCTTGTGATGTAGGATTCAGGTGCTGGCAGGTGGATCAGAGGATACCCACCATCTCCTCCTCTCTCCTCTGAGCTGCCGTAGGTTTGTGCACAGCGCCCACTGCAGTGTCGGAGGACAATAACTGGGAGCTGACAGCTTCAGTGGCTGCTGACCTGAACAGCAGGTTCACCTGTACATGCTTCATTTGGATCATCTTCACTCCACCTTTGTGCATCCAGCACTGATTTGGTTTTTAGTGGAG
Source organism: Toxotes lorentzi (assembly GCA_037833715.1). NCBI lineage: Eukaryota > Metazoa > Chordata > Actinopteri > Toxotidae > Toxotes > Toxotes lorentzi. Next base: position 29,258,931 of record JBBMJY010000001.1, on the reverse strand, counting down.
CCATTAAACTGACAGCTGTTCTGTCTGATTGCTTTAGTCTTTGCAGTGGAAATATGAAGAGGAACGTGCTAAAGGAACCCGTTTGATTCCTCTGTTTGGTCGTGTTTCTTCTCTCCGGCCCAGATGCACAGTCCTTTGACAAACATGTTTTTCAGAGACAATTGAAATTAAAACAAGAAAAAACACATCACACAATCTCAGATTTGGAGCCAGAATTTTTTTTTTATTATTTTCTTTGTGTAACCGAGCAGAACTTAATCCTCTGGTACCACAATTATTTGCAATTTATGCTGGGAGGCCTCGCTGCCAGAAGAACAAAGAGAGGAAATATATCTCCGTTTATACAGCGTCTGTCTTTGAGTCGGCTGGCATTTATTGGCTCTGTATGAAACTATGAGGAACATTAGTGATCAGTGAACTCTGGCTCAGAGGGAGCCATTTGTTTTGGTGTCTTTTGGAGGCACATTGTGTTGCGGGTTTTACGAGGCAGTCAGGAGGAGACCGATATGAAAAAAGTGCCGTCAGCTACAGTCCACGCTCCGTTTGATGGAGGTTTATTTTAATGCCAGAGATTCATTCCTCTCGTCCCGCTGCTGCGTTGCTCTGCTGCTGCCGTGACATGTTCTTGTCTCATTTTGAGACTCAGCAGATTTCTGTTCGTGTTGCGTCTCATCGCTGCATCGGCTCCAACTTTGATCGTCAACCTTTCTCTCCGTTTGACAGCTCTGATTTGGGGAGCAGTGATAAAGCTGCAGCTTTTTCCTCCTCTCTCTGCCTCACAGTCATGATTTATGAAGCTTAATTACAGCCAGCTTTGATTTCTTTGTTAGATTATTGGAGGTCAAGCTCTGACAGTCTAAAGAGTTTGTGTTGTTTGACTCTCTGGATGCAGAATCGTCTCCTCTCTGCTAGGTAGCGATAATCAGTGGTCCGAGATGTCCAAAACAAGGCTCTGTGTCCTCGGTCCCCACCAGTCTTTACTTACTGCTGCTGTTCAGGGCTCAGTGAAACAGGTGGGAGTCACACTGTCATGTCTGCAGTCAGGATCCACAGGTGAACAGATCAAAAAGGGCCAAACAAAAAGACCAAGACTGAGTTATCAGGGAACGAGTCAATTTGACTGCTATAAATTTTGCAGAGCTAATGAAGGAACAGGTGAGTAGGTGGGCGTGGAGATTCAGGTGACTGGGAATGGTGGGCCGGGCTGGGGTAACTGCTGGGCAGGTGGGAGAGTCATGAATGGACAATGAAAGAGCAGCGCTGTCACAGCTGCAGCATTTCAACCAATCAGATTCTGATCAGCTACAAAGCAGCACCAACAAACATCCTGTGACCCTGAAACATTAAACCCAGAAACTCTATCTGTGTCCTGATGTTTTAAATCAGACTTGAAACTCCAGCTGCTGAAATCCAGATGAAGAGTGGCTGAAAGCACTGATGCTCTCATCTGAGTCGTCTTCAGTTACTCTGAGCTAAACAGGCAGCAGTGCAAACTCTTTGGCCTGGGCTTTGCCTCTCAGGCTACACACAGGCTACACCACTCCCATTTCCCGCCTCTGAAACTCGGATTGTTTCTTTTTGTGGTGCTTTTGTCTGTCAGTATTTACTGTTTTGATCTCCTTCCTGCTCCTCAGAGGATGAACCCTTTAGAGTTCACTGCCTTTTCTTCCAGCGCCACCCTCAGGACAAACAAGCGCCTGTTCTGACTCTAAGAGCAGATTAATAATCAGGATGTTCTCAGACTAAACTCGGTTGAGTTTTTCTACATCAGGGTACAAAGTTTGGATTTGTGTTGATGTTACAACAAAACCCGGAAAAGTTTCCTTCAACAATGAAAATCATCTCAGCTGGAGTGGGATCCACTCCACATGTTAATATTAACAAGGAAACTGGGACACTTCAACCTTCTTCCTGTTTACTGTCGTGTTATAATCCATGAAAACACTCGGAGTGTTTGGTTTTACCACCCAGACTGACGTATTGCTGATCTGCAGCTCTGCAGCAGAGCCGGACTTCTGCAGTCCTCTGTCAGGCTTCATGCATGTAAACAATGAGAGCTCAACATCTGCAGCCTCTGCCAATAAAACACGACATTCCACGTTTATGGCAGAGCAAAGACAAACACAGGCATGTATGGAGGAGGCACATCCATCACCACAGAGAAACTGGAGTTTATTCTTTTCACTGATGCTGCGGTTAAAACACCATGAAGAAAAGGAGAGTTCAGAGTGATGATATCAGACCCTACCTGATTCCTGTACCTCACACACAGGTGCCTCAGGTGCCTTTCACACCTGTGGTTTGGTGAGGAGGGAAACTGATCCATTCGTTCTGACTTTTAACAAATCAAGAGGAGTAAACCTGAAGTCCCACAGACTGACAGGTAACTCATGGATTGGACGGTTTTGTCATTCTGCATCATCAGGTACAGGTGGTGAAATCAAACTGACTGATGGCAGTTTATGCAACACTTCGGGTTCATGGTTTTTCACTGCTGTCTTCAAACAACATCCAAGAGTCCTCATGAGCACGGGCACAGGTTCTGCGGCTGGAATCAGATACCTGTCACCAAATCCATGTCAGTGTGAGGGAGGGAGGACAAACGCCACCGTCTGAAGTTCAAACAAGGCTTCAGCAGTTTGCACAGTGAGGACTGTAGATTTGTCCCCCATCATTTACACTGGAATCATATTACGACAGGATGATTTCATGTCCATGAAAAATGAGAAAGTGTGGTTTAAAGCCTCAGATAGATGATTTGTGTTTTCTCATGTCAGAAAGAAGGAACCAGTCACCTGAATGATCAGTATCATGAGTCAGGAAATCGACTACAGACAGGCAGGACGACAGAGAGACAGCGTTACCGGAGGATCACAGAGCAGGATACAAACACAACACAGGGGAGATCAGCATGTCTACTTGGTAACATGCATCCGTTGATCTCTCAGTTTATGAGGAACACCAGCTAAAACTAAAGTGGTCCAGTCCTGCAGTCCTGCACTAAATCCTCCTTCATGAAGCTCCAGTTTTTGTTCCACATGCTTTAAGACAAACATCCACAACTGTATGATAACCTTTGCAAACTGCGTCTGCTGAAGAAGGCCATGTGGAATGACTGAAACCTCCAGGACAGAGTATTTTGTTCTTTAGTGATGAGCTGCAGTTTTGTCATGGGGATTGGATGGTTGATGCTTTGATGCAAATCTTTTTCATTTCTACATTCTTCACTTGTGTCTCTTTCTGTTTTCTCCACAGATGCAGGCCTCATGCCCGTCAGACTAAATAAATAACCTATAGTTGCTCAGTCTGAACGTGTTTGGTGGTGTTCCAGAACAAACTGTGGGCTGAACGGGTGAATAAATGTTTAGTATTTGAGTGCAGCTCCAGCTCTGAATCTGATAACTCTGCTGCTGCTCTGAGTGTTTCTGCAGACTGATATTCAGCGTTAATAATTCACAGCATTATGACCAGCGGCTGGCTCTCATTTCTGCTCCCAAAGTGTTTGGCTCAGTGCACGGCTCATTTCTGCTCCTGCGAGGCCTCTGGCAGGCGGCCGGAGAGGGAAAACATCCAGAGCGCTCCAGCTCCGACAGAGGAAGAAAGAAAAGAGGAGAAGGAGAAAGTGTGGGAAGAACAGCTGGAGCCTCTGATCCACCAGAGACTTTCTGCTGTGTTTGCTGTGATTCTGAGGAGGATGATACCATCTCTGCGTTACTCTGAACATCTCACGATACGTTCAGGATCGAGTGCCGTGTTCTCTCCGTGCCAGATTTCCTCCCCCGTTCACTGTGTTTCTCTTTCCCCTGAAATAAAAGCAGTTTATTTCTGCTTCACTCTGATGACTCTGATATTCTGATAGACTCAGAAAGTTCTCATTAATTCCCTCTGAGTCCAGAGCTTACAGAGGTGAAGGGGGGAGGTCTTCTTCCATGAATTAAGAAGCTCAGAGGGCAGGTATGAATCAGGTTAATCTACAGCCTTGATCAGATAAATGTACAGAAAAACAAGAAACAACTAAAACACACCAGAGCTGAGACGGAGAGGTGCTCCGCTCTGCTGTGACTCTGGTGTTAATGATGCAGTGAACTGGTCCTGATAACGCCACAGACTGAGCCACAGAGAGGCTGGTGGTTAGCTCATCAGATGGTCTGTTGTAATGTAGCTGCAGGTCCCCACCCCACCCCACCTTCAGCTCTGTGTGTGGACAGATAAACAATGAGACAGAGACACAGTTCATGTTAAACACTGTTTTCATGTGGTGAGTTCATCATAAAGACATCGTTAACAGCTGCTCTGAGGTTAGAGATTGTCTGTTGGTAGGAGCTTCTTTCCTTTCCTCATTTGTGTACAACTGGAGAGCATCATCATAGGTTCTGAAGGAAACATCTTTAAAGGTGATAAGGAAATGCTGTTGATTTATGTATTTGACAGGTCACAGATACTGAATGCATCAGTAAAATCTTCAGACATTTTATTTTGTATCTTGCAGTTCAGATTCTACAGTTTCCACAGCACTCAACCTGCTCTTTCTCTACCCATGTGGTTTTTGAGTCTCACCTTCAGTCTGCTGCAGCGCTGCCTCCTCACCTGGCTGACATCACAGACAGGTACGACTTCATTAGCGGCCGCCTCTCAGTGGCCTCTTTGTTTTTCTGCTGCTGCTGAACAGGATGTAAAGTGACGGGGCAACATTTCTCTGCACAAATGAGGAAGTTGACTTTGACTTTATCACACTGCGTCTTGAAGGTATCCCAGCATGCAGCAGTATCTTGGTCATGAGTAAGCAGTTTGTCTGAAAAACCAAACAGAGTTCCCACGAAGAAACAGAGGAAGAAGATAGAGAGATTTCTTTCTGTTTACTTTGGGGGAAGTCTGAAAACTCAGAATGTCTGCCTCTCACTCCGTTTCTTCTTTTGCCGTTTGTGGTTTAAAGAACACTGTCAGGACCGGAGGTCACCTTTATTTCTGTACAGTTAAACTTTATCCTGTATTGTTCAGAGCAGCCACTCCACCGGAACAGCTCTCTGTCTGGGACAGAGGATCTGAGCTGGGTCCTAATCTAGGGGGACCTATCAGATGCCTTTGTCTTATGTTTGATGATCAGCTATCCTTCTCTGACCATGCTGACCCTCTGTCGTGCCACTTTGCACTATATGACGTAAGATAAATCAGGTCGTACCTGACTCCTGGTACAGGCCATGGTTTTCTCTCACCTCGACCACTGCAGTGCCCCTCTACTAATACCTCCCTTCATGCACAGTGAAACCCTTACAGATGGCCCAGAGTGTGGCACAGTGTCTGGTTTTCAATCATCCTAAAAGGGCACATGTCACTGCTGCTCACTGGCTTCCCAAAGCAGCACAAATCAAATTCAAGCCACAGGTGCTTGTCTGCACCGGTGCAGTGACTTCTGGGTCTACTTGAACTCAGTCATTCAGGCTTATGCTCCTTCTCGGCCACTACATTGCTGCAAGGAACGTCGTCTGGCGTTGCCATCCCTGGACACGAGGCAACCATAGTCCAGACTGTTCTCAGTTGTGGTTCCGATGGTGGAACTTATCTGAGCTGCATCGATCTCTACATTCAAGAACCTGTGGAAGACTCATCTCCTCTGAGAGCATCTCCTCTCCTAACACCTCTAACACCTCAACAGGCCGAACTCACACTCACTGTGCACTTCTTTACCTGATCTCTGTGCCCTTTGTCTTATGGAACAGATTCAGCACTCAGTGCTCACACTGAGGCCTCCCACTGTATGGAAGCTTCAGTGTTGGTCCTCACCTGTAAGTCGCTTTGGGTGGAAGAAACAGATCAACCAGAGAATAAAAAGTGCAGATTTACAAATGGATATGGATGAACACAGTTAATGCAGTTATTACCATCTGTGCAGATAAAAACATCTATGAGTAGAGACAAGTGTCATCTGGAATAAATTCTGAGGGATTTTAAATTTAATTTGTAAGATCTGCCAAGTTTGGGCACGTGACAAGCCCCTTCAGCTTTTATGCATAAAAAAACAAGCAAACAACAACAATACAAAACTTCCATATTTCGAAGAGTTTCTGTTGAAACAAGATGTGGGGTGATGTGATGTCATGAACTGACACAGACGTCCGAGACAAAACTAAGGTGGACGTTTCACGTCGTGGTTGGTTCAAAGCGATTTGATCAGTCCTGTTTAAAGATTCGTAGTCGTAGTTTTCAGCTCATCTGTTGGATGGACTGTGGTGAGCTGAGGTTCAGGCTTTCGTGATCCCCTCAGGATAAACGCTAATAACCTTGGTGATCCTCTGACTTCTGTTCTAGCGCCATCGTCAGGTCAACATTTTAATTTGTCCAATTCTTTGGATTACGAACAAATACCTGCAGAACACATGACATTCCCATCAGCCTCAGCTGCAGCTGTTTCCTGCTGATTAGCACATGTTGGGATGTCTGAAATCACCCCCACTCCCTCAGTCTCTGCTGCCTCTGTAACAGCCTCTCAGTCAGCACTGAGCAGTAACCTGCATTTTCATACACGGACTAATCATCAGTGTCAGCTGTAGAGTCGCGCGACTGTAATGCAAAATGAGAAGCACTGCAATGTTGTGCATGTGTACATGATCATCAGTTTAATCCTTCCGTGCTCACAAAGGTCTTCACTCCAGTAGTTCAGTCTATGAAGAACTGATCATGAGGAAAAGCTGAGGAATCACTTGCCAAAGACTTTTTACACAATGATCATTTCAGTAAGAATTTAATGAGGAGCTTCAGCAATGAAAGCTGTCATTCAGTTCAGAGACTAACTAGACACTGATGGAGTTTTATGGCCACTCATAGGAAAAAAAAGTTGAAGTTGTTTTGATTTCAGAAATAAAGTCATGATACTTTAAGAATTATCAGAACATTTTGATGAACAAGACTAATTAATCAAAACAGTAACACTTTAGAATAACGATCCTTTATAAGACATTTATAAGCTATTAATTATTAGTAGATAATTAACTAATCATGAACAAAACATATACATTTGTAAATGATTATTAAATCATTTATTTCTTAAGTTACAAGACTTTTATAAGCTCTTAGTAGATATTTAACTAATCATGAATAAACCATTTATATATATTTGTAAATATTAGAAAATTATTTAAAGTTGTACAACATTTATATATGATTTAGACATGATTAAAAACGCTGTCAACATTGTACATGATTTATTCATGAACTAATTTTCAATATGATCAACCTTATTAGTAAATTATTGGAGAAAGTGTAGATGTGTTAAAAAAAACCCACTGTACCATTTGTTTATTCATGTTTAACAGATGATTTGTTAAACATTCATAAAACATCCATAAATCATTTGCAGATGTTCTTATGTCCCTTAATCTAAAGTGAACCATGTTCATCATTAACAAATATCTAATAATGTTTGCTAAAGATTTGTAGAGTTTTTCATCACATGTAATAAATGTTGTAGACAACTTCGGGATCCATCCTTCTTTGAGATATCAAACAGTGACAGAATTAGGAGTACAGAGTATAAAACATTTTATGAAAACAAACAGCAACCCATGTGCTACGAAACAACATAGAGCAATAAGGCCAGCTGAAACAATTACTACGATGCTCAATGGCACAAGCACAAGTTCTTCAGTGTTTCATGTTGCGATAGTTTATCCCCTCGCATCAATCTGCATTCACCATGTGGGATTAGCAAAACTATCCAAACCACACTGACGTGTTGATAACGTTGGTTAGCCGATATAGCTAACAGAGCTAACTAGCTAAAACCGATTAGTGTTTGTGCTCGATAGCAAACGTGAATTTAGAGCTGTGGACTTGTAACGTTACTGTAACAGTTAGCTTAGCGTTACCAGCGCTGCTGCTGCCAGCTCCCTCCCCGTCTTCAACAGTCGAAGCTCTTGTTGTGACGTACGTGTTCCCGCCTCAGAATATCTAACGGACAGCGTCGTCAGACGGGAAATGTTCAAATACTCTGGGAAAGTGTACGTGAGTCATAACCAACAGCAGAAATGTGCTGCGTTCAGGGACACAAGGAACATTTCTACAGACCTAATGTAAAATATACTGTCAAAGAAGGCACATCAAAGAAAGAAAATATGCAGATTCAGACAGTGTGAGGTTTAGATGTTGTAGATCTTTCCTCTGCGCTGTAGATAAAGAGAATAAAGTCATGATGTGCTTTGTGTTTGGAAGGTGCTGATCAGACCTGTCACTGGTTCATCTGTGGTACGAGCTGGTGGTTTGTCTTCAGATGCAGAGCCACCTGAGGTTGCAGCTGTGACTCTGTGACGGACTGATGTGAGTTCGATTTGTTGATTATTATCCCGGCTTTGCTTGTTTACAATGAAATGTAAAAAATGACGTAACATTGATTCACTTTCCCTTAGACAGTGATGAGTGTTTGAATCGCCTGTACAGAGGATGAACTACTGTCAGAACATATCTAAAATGTCTCTGGTAAAAAGTCAAAGCTACAGGACTGGACAGAAAGACTGAAGGAGAGACTGCGACTCCCAAGGTGCATTTCATTGCCTTACAGCCAATCACTGAGCTTCACATTCTGCTGCTGAAGCTAAAAATGTGTGCAGCTTAAATCATCTCATCATCAGGCTCTGAGTCAGAATCAGCCTGGGATCAGTTCACTAACCATGTCAGTGGATTTTTTTCCTGTTGGCAATGACAAAGAGTTCTGAATGTGCTGAGGTTCATGGGAAGTGTAGTGTTTAAAGTCCTCCACCGAAAAAACTTGATTTCTTAGAAACAAAGTTGAAATAATTGGAACTAATGGTCAGAACATAAATCTGACCTCATGTGAGTCTTGATCTGACTCTGGGTCTCTTTATTCAAAGATTCTGACCCATGTGTTCTTCTCTTTCATCCCTATTCTGTGGTCTTGGCAGCTTGAACACATAATGACACCTGAGGAGAGCGAGCAGCTGATGGTCTGGACGCTGCTCCTGTGTCTCCTCCAACACGAAGGTCTCCTGGTGTGAGAAACAGTGAAGCACATTTCAAAGATACACAGAAAAATACACATTTTTACAGTAAGAAAACAGTGAGCTCTCCTCTGCTGTGCACGTACAACTGCTGAGCGAGCGCCTTTGACGTACACGTCCAGCTTCATGTCAGCTGGTTTTTACAGACAGTCACACTGAGGATTCATGGTTGAACCCCTGTGTACACATAAGGACAGAAATATGCGGACACACTGTAATCACTTTCTGAAGCTGTGAGTTCACACGATTCTGTTTTATAAACATGTTCACATGATGAAACTGTGCTCACGTCCCTCAGTCACTCGTCTGAACAGAAACGGTTTCATCGGCACAGCAGGAAGGCACTTTTCTGTCGGATGGTTGTTTAGGACCGATGGTGGAGGAGTCGTCTGGTTTTTGCAGCCTGATAAAGGGTGGTGGGAGACAGCAGGGGAGGAGGAGAGCCGTCTCCACCTCCCCACCCCCCCAGGCTGAATCAGCTTGTCTCCTCTGGTACTCGGTCAGTGCTCGGTCCAGAGCAGGTTTGTGTTCTGCCTGACAGGCTTTCAAAGTAATGACACACTGTATAAAAGACCTGATCAGAGTACAAATGTGAAATATATGACTGTGGTTTTTCAGTAATTCAGTCTGGTTTGTTTCCAGGTTTGAATGCCAAAGTGACAAATTAAAAGAAATAACACAGTGAACCACACGTTTAAAACCAGCTCTAAACTATCTTGTTGGACATGTCAGTGCGGACTGCAGGATGACTGACTCCTCTGGGGACTCAGGATTTTCTGAAACCTCGTTTGTGAAACTCTTGGCACGTAAAAAACCTCGCAAGTGCACAGTGGTTAACCGAAAAACAAGCCCGGACATTTAGACGTTCTGGATATGAGGTTTTTCTCCAGCAGTGGTAATCAGCTGTTGGCAGTCTGTGTGACTCTGCTGTATTTTTATGTTATTGTGTTGCTTCTGTTTTCTACAGACAGTAATAGCAGCAGTAGCAGAAGTAGTAGTGGCACATACAGAAATAGCAGCAGTAGCTGTAGGAGTAATTTTAGTAGTTGATGTAGTACTGGCAGTGATGGCAGCAGCAGTAACAACACAACAGCTAGTACTAGTACTGGATATAGTAATAGTAGTAGAAGTAATGGTAACACTTTAACCCCTGAATTATCATTTATAATCAGTATATGAACATGTAATAAACAGCTGATAAAACCCTGGCGTGTTTGTGAGAAGGTGTGAGCTCCATTAAAATGTCAGTTCATGTATTTAAGTGTGGACACACAGGTGGAGGCGGCTGTGTAAACAGATAATAAGATAAGATGAGACTTGATTGATCCCACAACGGAGAAATGTACTTGTTAGGCAGCTCACAAGAAAAACGAGACGTATGCATGAAATCCACGTACAGAAAAAATGCAAAAGATGAACAGGATGCTAAAACACAGCTGTGATATCTGAAATATGGATTAGTGTTGACAGATGCTGTGTATTAATAAACACTGTGAGGCTCATGATGTCAGACTTAATGTTTGCATTAAAACTCTTCACAAAGAAATTCATTCATTCATTCATCATACCAAGCATCTGACGATTTTTCAAAAATAGAGAAATAAAAAATAACAAAATGGAAGGTCTCAGGACTTGTTCAGGTCTCAGGCTTCCACCCTGAAACCTGACATGGAGGGAAACGTTTACATCAGTGTGTTTCATAACGTTTCTACTGAAGCCTGAGAGCCACCTGTGAATATACAGAAATACATTTGTACTTACTGAATTCTTATTGATGTCTGATTTGTTTTTTTATTTCAAGACCTTTGTACCAAAACCAGTTTTTCCTGTTTGCTGTCAGAGAGGAGGAGGAGGGAGGAGCTGGTCTGTTAAAGCTCAGTCTCCTGCTCGCTCTCATCGTCCTCACTGTGTTTTCATGCTGTCAATTCATCATAAAGATTTTCTCATTTACAGGTTTTCCTGGTTTTGCAGTCAGACACTGAACAAACATAAATGAGATCAAAGCTCATAAATACTTTGAGGACCAGCAGCCGTCAGCGAGCTGCAGGTGAAATCAGTCGTTTATGATCCTGATGGCGTCGCACTGAACAAACAAACGCAGAGGTTAACGACAGCAGCTGTGCAGTGACGCTGACTGTACCAACAACCAGAGGCCAAGTCCAGCCACAAACTATCTGTTACCATCTAAATGAGCTGCAAACACCTTTTTATCCTGTAAAACATGAAGGAACAACTGGAAACCACCGTGGTTCATACACGAGGCTGTAGAAGAAGACTCTGCTTTGACGCCGCAGCCAGATGACCACACATTAAACCCTGGAAACACGGACACTGTCCCAGCATCATGCTCACTGCTCGGTGTGTGTTCACCTGACAACACCGGTTCACTGTCCAGAAACGCAGCGCTCTGATTGGAGGAGCAGGACATCCCAGCCACTGCAGCTTGAGCACAGAGTTTGAGCTGAATGACGAGAGTGACCACGAGTTTCATTTTCTACACAAAATCTTATTTGATAAATTCAGCAGCAGGTATTTCAGTGTCGTTATTGTTTGACATGAGCCAGTGGACTTGTGCTGCATTATTCAAATCTATTATCAGCTGTTGGCATGAAATTTGGAGTTTCTTTAAGATAAGATCAGACTATTTATTCTCATGTTACAGCAACACACTGAAAAGACATTACAGTACTTCAGAAATCCAGTGGTGCACTGATGTGTATATACATCAGGAAAGAATGAGAACATTGCACACATAATATGAATTATATATAATAGAAAACAAAGAGGATAATATGACATCAGTCTAATACAATAATATATATAAATGCAATAACAATAAAGTAGTTATATGTTATATAGATACACATGTCATACGATTCACTGTAAAATAACATTTTGTTATGACCAGATTTTCTGGAAACTTTCATGCAGAGTCAGTAAACTTGACATGTACAGCCTGAGGATATGAACACTGACTGATGTATGTATGTATGTAAGTCATGTATTTTAGGTGAAGTCTTCCTTTAAGAGATGGGCCGTGGGCAGTAAAGCCTTGGGTTTTAATAAATCAGCTACAGCCGAATCTTAACACTGGTTCTCGGATCTGATGTGGACTGAGGAGGAATCCTGACGTTGTCATTTTCAGATCCATCTTCCCTGAGCGCTCCGTGCCAGTTTGGAAACACACAACAGCTCCTGGCATCGAGCCGACAGCTAAAGTCAATCTGTTAAAGTCAACAGAGAAAACTAGATGGTGCTTACAGTAAACACTGATAAGATAAACCCCCCGAGGAAAATTCCTCAGTTTCATTTCTGAGGCGTGTACAGCTGAAAACAGCACACACTCACATTCCTCTGCTGCAGCACTGACTCCGTTTACTCCCTGAGTTAACCTCACATGTGGCTGTTTTCTGTCTGAACACTTCGCCATCATCAGCGTTAAAGACTGTCGGTCACCTGTGAAGGATGTTGACCTCTGACCTCTGACAAACAACGTGACAGGAGTCAGAATCATCCGATCAAAGCTGAACCAAGTCTGTTTCCCTCCTCTGCTGCTGAGCGACGCTGAGAGCTGCAGCTGAAGCTCAGACGACGGAAACATGGAGAACGTGACGAAGAACATGATTGAGAACATGAACATGACGGAGAACATAACGGAGAATGTGATAGAGAACATTACGGAGAATGTGATAGAGAACATTACGGAGAACATAATCGTAAGTGTTCAGTTTAGTCTTAACACAAAGCAGCAGTTCCAAAACTTTGCCAGAATAAAACACAGACATGTTTTATTTAAATCATGAACTAAAATCAAAGAATAAAACAGGAAGTGTTTGGTGCAGAACCTTCAAACGGCTGCAGGGATCTGCTCAGAGCAGGAAATGAACTCAGGGACCCAGAAACAGGTTCTGAGCTCTGACAGACAGAAACAGAGAAAATTAATCTGTTGGTGCATGTATGTTTGTGTCCACATGCATGCAGGGCTGAGGTGGCCAGAGTTCACATGGTGAGTTTACACAGGGAGTGGGCTTTCATTAACACCCCCCCCCCCCCCCCCCCCCCCCCAGGCAACGGGTGAAATCCCGCCATCAGCAAAGAGGCATTCCGCTTCTGAAACTCCCCT
>JBBMJY010000001.1:29218435-29230199 GCA_037833715.1 Toxotes lorentzi | reverse complement strand
GTGTGTGTGTGTGTGTGTGTGTGTGTGTGTGTGTGTGTGTGTGTGCGTGTGCGTGTGCGTGTGTGCGTGTGTGTGTGTGTGTGTGTGCGTGTGCGTGTGCGTGCATGTGCAGTGGAAGTCAGCAGTCAGTGTGTCTGCAGTGTGTTGTTGGCTGTGTTTACAGTGAATGGCTGCAGTCTATTTAAAGCAGCTCAGTGTATTTATGTCAGATGTATACAGCACAGAGGAGCCGGCGGGGCTCACTCTGCCGCTGTGGTTCACTCCGGCTCATTTCAGGCTCCAGGAGTTTGTTAAAAGAAAAAAAAACAAAAACACAAAAAACGGGTCGTTGTCATCTTCAGCGTTCAGAGCTGAGCTGACGTTTGGGTCGACTGAGGCCACAGCAGCTCGGCTCAGGTCACTGACGCAGGAGCAGCCATAGATCATCGGCTGTTTCCTGCGTCATGTCACTGAAACTGAACCTGTTTGTGTTGTTGGTCGGTGAAAGAACCGTTGGAAGACATTGTTCAGTAAAGACGTTATTATTGTTTTTTACTAAACAGCAATCAAGAAATGAGGCAGGAGTGGCACAAAGAGCCTTGGGTCAGCCTCAGGTCTCCACCCATCAGCCCCGTCACTGCACCAACAGGATGCAGACCTGCTGGTCAGCCTGCAGGGTGTTACAGTAAAACTGAATCTAACTCAGACATCAACACTGTGGTGGACGGCTGAGATGCTGTGATTGATCAGTCATGATCGAATGAGATTCAAATCTCAGAGACCTGAAACCACACACAGGAAGGATTTCCCTTGAGTCTCAGCCATCCTACAGTAACATTCAGCAAAGCATTTCTGAACTTGGAGCAGGATCTGGAGGTGGAGCGGGATTGTGATTTGACCCCTGAACCTCATGCCGAGCCCCAGGATGAGTCCGCCAAATGACTGTAATGTGATGGGTGGGAATAAAGTACCTGAAAGGCTAAATGTAGGGCGAACAAAGTCCACCTGAGAGACCAGAAGCTGCTCTTAGTCCCAGCAGCTGTAAGACTGTGAACTGAGTTTAGTTCTCTCTGGTTCCCTTCCCTCCCTTAACAGAAAAGCTGCATCAGTCTGAGTCGCACTGGGCTGAAATGTGTTTGTGTCATTTTGATGCTTGTTTTTCATGAACATGAATGTACACAAACTGCACACTGTACAGCCCGGCCTGCCTGACCGCAACCAATCACCTGCTTCCTTTCTTTACTTCCTCCTGCAGGCGCTCGGAGCTGAACGCAGCTTACATAATAAAATAAAAGAACTATTGAGCTGTGTTTATTCCACACATCCTCCATACAGGCCTTATATAACAGTCAGCTCAAAGGGCTGAGACGCAGACTGAGCCTGAGCAGGGTAAAGTCCAAACCGACCCGCTGAGTAGGATTTATCAGAGCAGACTTTAAACCGGCCTGTTGTTTTACGGTCGAGTTACTGATCAACCTGCAGCCTGAGGCATGGGAACGCAGCACGGTTCCAGCCGTGTGACCTCTGACCTCTGCAACATCACCAGGAAGACAAGCCCCCAGCTACAAATGGAAAAGTGCTAAATTAATACTAAACACAGGCCCCCTGTTCACCACAGACACACCGCTAATTACAAAACTACCACAAAACGACTGCTAACTAAAACACAACTGGTAACCCACCACGCAATTATTGTATTTAAACACTGCTTCTAAAAATGAAATACCAACAATACCAGCAAATACTGTCTCATACTAACCACCACTGTGCCAGGAACCATCTGTAGAGTTAGTGCTGCTTCCTAAAGGCCTGTCAGTAATTCCTTCACTGTGTTAGTTACAGCCTGGTTCACATTCGGGAACTAAATTCTATTGTTTATATGAATTTTCCACATATTTGACCTGAAAATATTTTTACTCAGTGAATCGGAGGCCACGTCAGAGCAGAGAGCGAAGTGACTGACGGTGAACTCTATATGATGAGTTAAGCTGATCATCACTGGACTTTAGTTTAGGTGAAACCAGACATATGTGCAGACACATGACAGCACATCCAGATACACACTGGTACTGGTGGATACTGAAGGCTGATACTGATGAAGATTCATATTGTTTTCAGATACGTGTCATATAAGTTACCAACCTACCATGTTGTAGTGCAGGGTGAATGGAAACGTCCTTTTAATGTGAGAGTGAGCTTTTTTTAAACTTAACCAACCACTTTTTGTTTATTACGCCACGTTCACTGAGACTCCGAACTTTTCTGTTATATCTGTGCACATCATCATTTCAGATGGTGTCACTTTGTCAGGGCGCAGTATTTTAACTCTCACATGCAACATGCAAACCTCTGTAATCGCACAACAGGGTTAAATGTGGTATACATGGAATCTCTCCACGTCTAGAAACATCCCGCCACATTAGACTGAACCAGACCTCAGAAAACACGCTGACAACACGCTTCTCTTCTTGATTTCAGTGATCCTTTGTGGTTTCTGTATGTTAACATACCTCCTTCCATCAGAACACAAAACGTAGTAAAGCCGTGTGTTTTCTGTCTCGGAGCTCCACTGTCAGTCAGATTCCTGTGTTTACTGAGGCAGTATGTGGGGCAGAGATTGGTCAGGCATCACTTCCTGAGTAAATACGTGATAACATTTATTGCATGAAAATATTCAAACTCAGTCATGCCCTGTTGAAGAGCACCATTCGCTTTTCTCTCACAGAAATAGACATTTATTTATCCCCCAGTGTTTACTGAGTGAGACCACTAACTATACAGCACTAGAGGGTGAAGTGAGAGTTTTTCGAGTTCCAGTGGAGGCTGTAACGTGAGCTCGTGATGGGAGAGCAGGGGGACATGGCAGAGAAACGGAGCGTGGACGTTTCTGGAGGGCCCCGTCAGCTCTGGAGCCGCTCCACGCATTCAATCATTAACACTGTTCATACAATGCATACCACTGAAATCTAACCAAGAAAAATACTCGCTGTTTGTCAGATTTGCACGTCTGAGGGTAGTTTACCGCAGCCGAGGAGAGATCAAAGGTCACAGAAACCTCCAGAAGACAAAAAACAGAGTCCAGTTAAGGGTCTCTTTGTTGTTCGACGTTTAAAAAAGCAATGAGGGGTTTCAGAAACTGTGAGCGAGTCCAGACTTCAGATCAGATTTTACGCTCGCTCTAAGCCAATTGTAATGATCCACTTTAGGCACTGCATGTGCACACAAACACAAAAACCAGAGCTGATCCAGATCCTTCAGCTGCCGGAGGAGAACATGGACGCACAAGTAACAAACTGCCTGTTTACTGATCCTGACTGTGTGAGTCCAACAAGGGTAAAGGTCAGAAGACATCTAATCCTGGATGGATAGATAGACAGATACTTTATCCGTCCCCCAGGGGAAATTCACAGATTCCAGCAGTTTCCACAAGCTTAAGATACGAAGGCATACAATAGAAAAATACAAAGCAGCAGACTGTATCATTTAAAGTACATGGTGAACAGTGTGAAGAGCAGATTCCAGTGATGCTGTGCAGTGGATGCAATAAGGCGTTTTAACCAAATGGAAAAATTCAGCCTGACTGTGAGGGATGAAAACGCTTTGTGGCTGTCTTTTTAATTTCCTCCCAGAGTCTTAACTTCTTTTTCTCTGTTTGAAAACACCTTACAGTATCTTTATCCCAGTAGCGGTGTAATGGAGGAAGTCCAGCAGAGAAGGAGATGTTATCAGCGCCTGCAGACACAGAGCAGGAAACCACAGCTCCAGCCCGGAGCAGAGACAAGGGGAGGAGGAAGAGTCGCTCTGTAACTGAAGGTCGGATGTGATGGTGGTTTTCACGCTGTGTCTGTCTGCGTTACGTAGCTCTTATCTTGCTTACATAAGGACACAATTACCTCAACACGCACACACACACACGCACGCACACACACAGCATGGAAAAAAAGAGATATAACAGCGAATTTTCTTTGACAATCTTGATCTATTTTACATTTTTATCTGACTCTTACTTTGACCAGGTGAAAAGTAAGAGTCAGATAAAAACTGGTGCTTGAACTGGACCAGGACTCACCATCAGACCTGTCTGAAGGTGTAGAGATGTAGCAGCTTGTAGCTGCTCCAGTATTTTGGTTTTTGTGTGTTACTCGGTTTTCTTGTTAGAGTCAAACCCTGTATGTCTCCTAATAACCTGACTTTAAAATGATCTCAGTCACGAGACATGTTCAGTCTCAGGTTTTACTAAAGGGCTCCTTACTGTTCCACACAGTCACACCAGGAACAGGCTCCTGAACAGGTGACTCAACAGCATCATGTCCAGAGTCTTAGTTACATGACTGATCATATTTCATCATAAGAGACCTGATGGTTGTTAACACAATAACCGAAATCACGAACACACAACACCAAAGAGGAGACAGTCTGTCATGTGTGCACGTTTGCTTTTGTGACCAAACACTACAGAAGACCATCCAGCCATTTTTACTCTGTGGCAGCCTGGTGTCTCCACACTCTGACAGTGAAGGATGTGTGTGAAACCTGTGTGTGTGTGTGTGTGTGCGTGTCCATTTCCTGTGTGATTTTTTTTTTCTATATTCTCATTTCATGAAAACCAAAATGAAGGAGGCAGCAGAGCCAGGGTGGACTCAGAGGAATTCCTGAGAGCTGAGTTTTTATGCTGCTGAGGCTGAAATGGTGTGTGACAGCTCGACAGCCAGCAGCCTCATTGTTCTGTGTTGTCCCAAGATGGTTTCAGGGGTCCAAATGTATGGGCTGATGGAATAATGTTTGCTGTTCCAGTGGAAAAATGACAGGAAAGGCCTAAACAAACCAGCAGTTGCTTCACATGCCACAAAAGCCTTGTCTGGCTCTCTGAGAGCGCCCAGGCTTCGGATTTACAAAGCCTCAGCTTTAAGGTGGTTAGCGTCAGTAGCTGGGTGGACGGCACTACGCCGCGGCCACATAAGTCTCTGATTGTCCCTGAGGCTTTAGGAAAGACCGCAGAGTGTTATCTGTGTCTGGGAGGTGTGTGTTGTTGTGTGGCCGGTCTGAGTTATGAGTCACGTGGGGAGATTAGTGGTGAGTCTGGAGCAGGAGGAGCTGGTGTTAGCGACTTAGCCTTTGTCACAGTGATACTGTGTGAGGTGATGGAGGGATGAGCTGTGTGTGTTCAGATGGAAACACACCTCCTGTCCAGCGGTCACATCAGCCGCCAAAACATCCTCATAAAAATGTCCTGAAACAAGCAGAAAACACAAATAATTCCATGTGTTGATGATTAATGTGCAGATTAGGTTTTCCTGCAACAAAAGGATTTCATAAATGTGACAGCAGCAGAGATCCAGTGTCTCAGTTCTCTGTGTGGTCCAGAATTACTGCGGCACCTTTGTATGGGTCTGCAGCCTGAGGCCTGTGTGTACGGGATCAGAACGGGTTCATACAAATCCTGTTCTGAACGTCCACCCTGGAGGATCTGAGACAGCTCATACCCCACCTGCTTCCTCACCTCCACATAGCTGACCAATCACTGAGTGAGGTAGCTGTGATGTCAGAGTGTTCTGTCAGACACGGTTTGGCCAAACGCTCCCTGGACTTGAGACACGTCTGACTCAACCAGAGGATTTCAGACTGCTCCTTTAACTTCCAGGATCAGTAAAAGTCCAACCCGCCCTCCACGTCAAACTGCTGGATTCAGTGGAAACGTCGTTCATGTCAGTGTATCGGTTTCAGGCCGGCGCGTCGCTGACTGTGTTTTCCTGTGGGTGCAGAGCTGGTGAGACACGCCATCATGTTTGGTGTCAGCCAGCAGAGACTGAACCTGCTCCGTGACACAAACAAACCTGAGAACATTTCAGTTATTGTTGACTGTGGAGATTCACTGAGGCTGAAATACTCTGCTGACATGGAGCCAACAGCAAAGCTCAGCCTGCACCGTTTGTATGAGACCTGGCTCTGAGCGCCTCTCTGGTGTCAGCTCACAGCCGTTTCCAAAAGCTGTTTTGGAATGAAGTTTTATCACACTGTAATATCATATTGTGAAAATTTCAGGCTTATTTTGGGTTGATGTGTTGAACTTGGCTGGTACCTGCACGGAGCTGATTGTTAAATCTTTGCTGGGAAAAGAAGCTGGACCGCAGCCACAGGAGGAGACTGCAGGGGAGAGCAGGGCGAGATGTACCAGGAGGGAAACTTCATCCACACCCCGGGCCCAGTCCCCTTCCTGCTAATACTGAACACTCACGTTTAAGACGGGAACGTGGAACCGAACTGGCTTCACGTGTCTGTTTACACGAGGGCTCCTGGCCTTTTAAATGAGCTGCGGGTTTCATCACATACGTGTTGTGTCACAGTTTTATTCAAACATAGCAAAACTGTTGTGGAAAGAGCCACAGAGGGACTCCGGGCTTTAATGTATCCCGGGGAACTCTGATATAACTAATACGTTTTTATTGATTATTGGATGTCAAAAACATTTTTGCTTTAAGATGCTCAATAATCAATAATAACTCAATAATCAGCAGCGATTCCCCCGTGTCGATGGACATTGATCTTTTAAACTCAGTGAATAATGTTTGATTTCCATCAGACACAGAGCTCCGACTGCCCGACACCGCCTGATGTTTCTGATGACGCGCTGGGACCAAACTTACTGTGACTCCTCACCTGACACTGTAACACTGTCGAACTGGAGCATCAGCATCAGTGGTTCTCCCTCACGGCCGTGAGTTTCTGTCGCCCACAGTTTGATAAATAGCTACTTATACGTGATTCGTCATGAAACTGCATCGGTCCTGATCAGAGACCTGAACCCAGCCCAGAACCATCTTCTTAAAACGTGTTTCCTGACTCTACATTGAGTTTCCTTTACTATACGTCTGCAAATTAAAACAAACCCTAACCATTTTTTGTTGCCGCTCTCCTGCTCTCACTTTTCGCCATCATTGTTTTGATATTCCCGCTACTTCCTGTCATCTTCTGACGCTATTTCCTGTGTCCCACCCTCTCTTTTTCATTGGCTGTTGGCAACAGGTGTTTGTAGTTGGGTCAGTAATCAGTTCACGCTGCCCGATCTACTGCAGACTGTGCAGACTTTGCCCAAATGGGAATCGTGGGTAAAATCTGTGTTCCCAGATTTAAAGTGTAACAAGCAGTTCAAACATTCACAGAAACAAACAACCTTTGACCCCATCAGCCTTCATCTCAGACTTCACCTTCATTCCTCTGTCCTGGAGCAACAGTCAAAAATAAAAATGTGTTTGTTTTTTATTGGTTATGAAATACAGATGTGTCATTGTGTCAGGACATGTATGAAGTGACGTTAACAGATGTGGGAGCCGTGCTCCTCTGGCTCCGGCTCCGGCTCTGTTTTATTTTCTTCTTTTAGATTAAAATATGAAGCTGGAGGTGAAACGCTGACAGATCCTGGGAGAAAGCACAGACCTGAAACTGATTAAAGCCTCTTCACTATCACTTTACTCTCCCGCTGGTTTCACACGCTGATGCATTTCTTCTCGCTGCAGGGACGCTTCGCCGCGTTGATATGGATGGAAGGTAAAACTGCAGAATCTCCAGCTGGAAAAGAACAGGTGGAGCGGTCTGTGTTCACCTGGAGCCGTGTTTACATGAGTCACACTGTGTTTGGAGAGTGTGTGTGTGTGTGTGTGTGTGTCAGCACAGTCACAACACACAGGCCAACCATCGTTCTACATCAGAAATGATTAGTTGATTAATTGATTGATTGATTGACAGAAAATCAAAGTCTGATTAAACTTTGACCAGTTTTTAATCGTGAAGATTTTCTAACAGTAAAGTCATTTTCTCCTCCTCCTCCTCCTCCTCCTCCTCCTCTTCCTCCTCCTCCTCCTCCTCCTCCTCCTCCTCCTCCTCTGTGACTGTTCTGCCATGATACAACAATAATTACATTTCTCTTGCTGAAAAAGAGCAGAGAGAACAAGGCTACAGTTTCTTTTCTTTGGACAGACAGGATCAGTCTCTCGTCCAATAACCCTCCAAATCCTCCTCCTCCTCCTGTTCTTCCTCCTCTTCCTTTCACACAGGGAGAAAAGGAACAGGAAGGAAGAGAAATGGGTGAGATCAGTCCATAGAGGTGAGAAAAGAGAAGGAGAGAGTGAAAGTAAAGAAGAGGTGAGAACAGAGGAGAACTGGAAAACAGGGAGAGTAAGAATTAAAGAGGAAAAAGAGGAAAAAGAGGAAATATGAGGAAAGTGGTGAGGAAAGAAAAAGACGAGGTGGAAACGGAGGAGGAGAGGAGGAAACTGAAAAGAGGAAGAGGAGAGGGAGGACAGAAGAAGAGGAGAAACTGGGAATGAAAAAAGGAGAAGACTGAAAAAAGAGGGCAAAGGAGGAGAAGAAGAAAATGGCTCCCCCGCTCTGATGATCTGATCTCCTCCTCTGGTCTTTACTCAGATTTATTTTGGCAGCTGGACGACATTTTCAGAGATCAGCTGCTAGAAAGGATTCACACTGAAACTGAGGAGGTGCTATTAAAGACTCCTGCAGGAGGAGGAGGAGAAACAGAAACACCCTTTCTTTACCTTTTTCAAACTCTCATCCCCTCTTCCTCCTGCTCCTCCTCCTCCTGTCTGCCACCGTCAGTGTGTCCTTGTCCTGCTGACTCTCTGTGTCTCCTGCGGCTCTGATGTCCTGATGACAGGATGAATGTATGATGATGAACATATGATTGCAGCTCAGGGCCCTTTGAGGAACAGGTTGAAGACCTCTGCTCTAAAGAAAACATCATCAGTTTCATAAAACCTGCGAAGCAACTTGTAAATAAACTGATAAAACAATAAGTTAAACTTAAACCTCAGGATGGAGGACGGAGGACGGAGGACCTGATGTAGTTGATATTTATGATCAGTCCAGTTTTGTAGACCCTAATGACGTGGGGTAAACTTGGGGCTTTTGGGGGCCCTGGGGTTCTGGGGTCTGGGACATGGACTGAAGCTCCAGTTCACTGTAACCACTGCTCCTCTGATAATTAAAATAACCGAAGACATCCATAATTCTTCCAAACCTAATGCCCCTTTAAGCCCAGGGATTCTGTTCTGAAAGTTTAAAGTCGTCATGTTGTCTTCAGACTCCTCGTGAAGCAGGCGAGCAGCCAAACGTTCTCCCACAGAGCAGCAGTAACACTGATCTGAAATCAGCAGAGTCACTCATGAATCATGCTGACAGGGTCTGGGCAGACACCTCGTGACTCAGGAGGACAACGGACACACACACATGACCGCTGAGACACTTTGATGGTGGAGAACAAGAAGAAGAGATCAACAGAGTCAGAGCCGTTATCAGATCAGAGTTACTGAGAAAGAAAGAGAGAGTCCTCGTCCGTTTGTCTCTTCGTGTCTCTCCGTGTCTACCTGTGTCTCTTTGTGTCTCTCCGTGTCTCTCCGTGTCTACCTGTGTCTCTCCGTGTCTCCTCGTGTCTCTTCGTGTCTCTGTATGTCTCCTCGTGTCTCTTCGTGTCTCTGTATGTCTCCTCGTGTCTCTCCGTGTCTCCTCGTGTCTCTTCGTGTCTCTGTATGTCTCCTCGTGTCTCTCCGTGTCTCCTCGTGTCTCTCCGTGTCTCCTCGTGTCTCTTCGTGTCTCTTTGTGTCTCTCCGTGTCTCTCTCTGAGTGTTTTTATTTTCCGGTCAGGTTGGTATCATTCCTGATGATCCGGCCCTGCAACATTGTCGAGTTGTGGCGATACGATCGGCGGCGAGGGGACAAAAGAGCTCAATAGGTGGTGATGACACATTCCTGAAGATTCATCCACTGAAGACAGGACTGAAGACAAACAACAACAACAGACCAAACAAAGGACACAGACCTCGTCCTGGTTTGGATCATTCTTCACTTACAGACACCTCCTACCACTGAAACCATTGTACATTTGTGAATTGTGAGATTTGACTCTTTGTCTGTTCACATCACAGTCACAATGTCCAAAATCCGATTTACATTTGCAATGAGAGGCTCCTCATGTCCAGTTTATTAGGTCCGCCTGTGTAAACTGATGCAGTGCTATCCAACAGGCCCTGAACAAATCGAGTCTCTGTAGTTTGTAGCACCAGTGAAGTCAAAGCTACAGGAAATGAGTGGTTCTTTAAAAATGTACAAATTAAAAGACTCAAACTGCAGGCTATAAATCAGCTGAGGAAGCACACACACACACACACACACACACACACACCTCCAGGTCCACCTGTCCCTGTGTCCAGTTCACATCAGGTCATCTTGTTGTTTAAAGCACATGTGTGAACATCAGGTCTGGAGAGATTTTCCTTTACCACACACACCCTGTGTAAAGTGTGGGTCTGTGTTTAAAGCGTAGTTCAACATGTTCGAACTTTATTTCCTCAGTTTCACCTAAAATGTTATTTTCGTGTCCGATATCGAACTTTTCGTACGTGCAAGCATTATTTAAACTCAAAGGGGATAATGGACCGTGTCTGAAGTTTGTTTATATATCATTTTAATTCACGTCTACAGCCAATCAGAGACCAGAATCCTCTGTGATGACACCACACCTCTGTCTAAGCCCTGCGTTGATTGACAACACAAAAACGCACAAAGAAAAACTAAGAATTAAAACCTTATAATGAAATTTAAAAACATATACAGTGTGCAATTCATTAGTTCATCACACGTCATATAACAGTTCCAAAAATGGGGCCCGTCACAATCTGTGTCAGAGAAAAGCGTCCCAGTGTTTTAGGAAATGCTCGTCCACGGCTCAAACTGTTTCTGCTTTACTTTACTTACGAGTACAGAGTTTAATTTCATTCATTCACTGTTTTAAAAGTGAAGGAAAAGTCACACACGATGATCAGATGATCATGTTTTTAAAACCTTCTCATTATTTGTTCAAAATAAACAGCAAATCATCACTGAGTCATAACAACAACAACAAATACACACACACAGACGACGTGCTTAGACACATACAGACACACAATGATCACACACTCACACAGTGAGGTGTGTCGGTGATGAGTCATGCAGCTCAGACAGAGTTTAACCTCAGAAAAGAAAATAAAGGAGAACTTTAATCTCTCCTCAGAGCACAAATCCCTGCAGAGAGGAGGAGGAGGAGGAGGAGGAGGAAGAGGAGGAGGAGGAGGAGGAGGAGGACGAGGAGGAGGAGGAGGAGGAGAAGGAGGACGAGGAGAAGGAGGAGGAGGAGGAAGAAGAGGAGGAGGAGGAGCGGGAGGAGGAGGAGATAGAAAGACTTTATTTCCATTGACCGGTGTGCTGATAAAACCTGTATCAGTGTCATTGATAAGGCTGGAGCTGATCAGCTGAGTCAGTCACTTCCTGTGCAGCAGCAGGAAACAGCTGCAGCAGTGTGACTGTGTGACAGCAACACGTTGGCCACACACACTTTACGTCCAGGTCCATGTGCTGCAGCCGGGCCCGGCTCACTGCAGCTCCTCCGGGTTTGTTCTCTGATTTTAATGTTGTTAGTGGATTAATTATTAATCATCATTGAATCATAATATATTATTTATAAAACACGGATTCAAATAGACAAAGTTTCAGACACACACACACACACACACACACACACACACACACTCCTGACAGAAACAACAACAGAGACAAAAAAATGTGTGTGTGTGTGTTTGGGGTATGAAGATATGCAGACATGTATGTGTGTGTTGTTATTGTTGGTGTGTGTTGACGGTCCAGTTCAGCAGGTGTAGAGACCAGATGTGTGTGTGTGTGTGTGTGTGTGTGTGTGTGTGTGTGTGTGTGTGTGTGTGTGTGTGTGTGTGTGTGTGTG
>JBBMJY010000001.1:29189902-29200297 GCA_037833715.1 Toxotes lorentzi | reverse complement strand
TACAGTGACTTCAGTCTTGTCAGTCTTAAAAAGCAGAAAATTACTGGTCATCCAGATCCTTATGTCCTTAAGGCAGGTCTGAAGCTTGGTTAATGGATTGATTTCCTCTGGCTTTACTGACAAGTACAACTGGGTATCATCTGCATAACAGTGGAAGTTTATGGAGAGCTTCCTGATGTTTCCTTAGGGAATCAAATATAAGGTGAAAAGAACTGGTCCAAGCACTGAACCTTGTGGAACTCCATGTCTTTTGTGTAAATGGAGGACTCATTGTTGACAAACTGAAATTGATCTGATTGGTCAGACCTAAACCAGCTTAGTGCGCCTCCTAGATACAGGTCTGTAGTTGGCTGAAACACCTGCATCAAGAGTCGGCTTTTTAAGAAGCGGTTTAATTACAGCTCCTTTACAGGACTGTGGTACAGAGACTGTTAGTAAGGAGGAATCCATCAGGTCCAATAGAGAGGTGCTGATTAGGGAGAATGGACAACAGATGCTATACAGACACAGCTGGTGGGTGGTTCACAGGGGAAGTGGCTTTTACAGCAGATACATGGAGACAGTTGGTGCTGCACACATGGTGCCAAAATACAGTGGCAGCAGAAAGTACACAGACCCCTTCACTTTTGGTTCTGGTCATTTCTTCATTATTGTGTCTTTGTTTTGTTTGTTTATTGTTGTTGGTTGTTGTGTTGAACTGTGAATCAGAAAACAAATAATATGAACAATAAATAAGGAACTCAAGATGACTGAGTCCAGTTTGTCCAGGATATAAAACCACAGGAGCAGGGAGGAGCAGGGGGGAGGTGGGAGGAGGAGGAGGACGGGTGAGTGACGATCTAACGGCCCACCCTCACCCCTCTCCCCCACTGAGGAGGCCTCCTGGAGAAAGGGGAAGCGAAAAGGGCTGACAGAGAAAAGCAGGCTTCTCCTCTTCTTCCTGTTTGTGTCATTTTGGGACAAAACTCAAAAAAGTCAGCACACACACATACACACACACACACACACACACACACACACACACACACACACACACACACAGTATCATGTGTCGAACCATGTGCCACCTGTTATAATGAACATAGACTGATGCTGACGTTTACCGGTGTTTTGAGCTGTTACTGGTTTTGATTTCTGATTCCTAGATTACACACAGAGTGAAGAGGTCAAAGGTCACAGCATCCTGACCCCCTGAGGATTTTGCTGCATTCACATCATGTTTGCACACTTGGTGGAGTGAGGGTTAAAATACTGTGTTCACAGTGTAGAGCCTCTGTCAGACTGTGCGAACACTGTGCGTGAAGCTGAAGCATGTCTTTAAGTTGGAAGGTTTTTCATTTTAACAGAATTATTGAATTGTAAATATTACTTCGATATAATTTCATTTGACTGATAACGAGGCTGAGCGTCAGAGCTCTGATGGTGCTGCTCGTCCTGAGTGTAAAAACAAATTGAAAGATTTCTCCCGTCAGTTCATAAAATAAACCTGAATCTTATTTATTTCATGTCAGCATCATCTGCTGCTTATCTGAGTCCGACTGCCACCCAGTCCACAATGCACTGAAGTAGGACTTCCTATGTGCGGTGGGCCCATGGGAGGGCCACCCAGAGTGGGATTCAAACCCACGACCCTGAGACACTGAATCTCGTGCTCTACCAACTGAGCTAACCCAGCACCTGGTCTGTTTCTTCTCCTTTTATTTTTCTCTTTGATCACATTGATCATTTTTCTCCTCATACATTCGTCCTCCTGCTTTCTTGATAATGAGATCGGTGCATGTTCACAGCAGTGATTTCCTTCCACACTCAGTTTTATTTATTTTTTATTTATTCATTTTTAATTATTAACAAACATTATTCTTAACTGCTGTATTCAGTTTAGTGTTTGACGTCTGATAACCTTCCACACACTGTCTCAGTTTCAGGGATCCACACAGGAGCAGGAGCTCAGAGCTGAAATGTATTCATTAATTTATGTTTATGATCCACATCTGTGCAGCTGTGGCACCAACAACAAGAACATCTGTCTGTTCGCTGCCAGTCACATTTCCAGTCCTGCTCCAACATTCAGGGGCTTTTTGGGGATTGGAGACAAAGAATGTTGTCACATGTTACAGGAGGTTAATGCAAAAAATGAAAACACAATCAAACATACAGAGACACAGAGGTGGTTTCATGTCAGTCGGTGTGTTGCACTCTGAGCAGCAGTCACACATTAACCTATCTGATAAAACCAGCTGGACTTTGATTCAGAAGCAGGTCAAACCGATATCTGCAGGTCAGGGAGAGGACACATCCAGGACCAGAAAACCATCATCAGTTCCTCAGAACCACTATCTGACAGACTGAGATCGATCGAGCAGCGGGTGAGTATCAGTGTGAGAGTATCAGAGTCGCTAACGGGGAGATGAGTGAGCGTCAAAGAGAGCGGGTCAGACGGTGTCTGCCCTGACTGCTGCAGATAATCAGGTCACAGCTGATTATTCCCTGCGTGACCATGGTCTGACTGAGCACAGCAGATTCCTCACATTACTGAAAATGACAGCTGGAATTTAAAGGTGCAGTCAGTATAATATGGCTCTTTAAAAACATCTAGTGGCACCTGTGAGAAACTGCAGCAGCATCAGAATCTGCTCACGGACACAGACTCAAAGATTTGTACCTTTTAAATCTTTATTTCATCGGGTAGACTGGTTCAGGATAAAATCTCTTTTCAGAGAACTTTATTTGTCCCCGGGGGACAATTTAAGGACAATTTAAGAGAACAAGAAACATTTATGAACAAACAAACAACACAACCAAGACACATCAGATAACTAAGGACTCTGGTTTCTGGGCAGTTTGCAGGTCATTTAAAGGCTGAAGGGAACATGAGGAATATCTGTGCTTCAGTTTTTTCTGTTTTGTAGTTAAAAGATTTAACTGTTAAAATCAGTGTGAGGAGGTTTGAAGACTGAGCAGGTTGAGTCCCAGAGAACAATGATGAGTATGATTAAGTGTAAAACACAGATAAACAGGGATTAACTGTGGAGGTAAACATGGAGCAGCGTCTCTACACAGTCCAGCACAGACGGTTTGATGGTTCGAATAGAAACTTTGATTCTACACAGGAAACTGACTCTCAGACAGGAAACAGATTTTTAATGTTTGGGTCAAACGCTGAACATGAATCTTAAACTGAAGACCTCCTTGTAATGGGATCACAGCAGCTGTGATGCCCATCAACACGTGGAGTACTCACGGGTCAGAACACACCAATCTTCAAACTCCGCCTTCATTTTGACCTCAGCTACACACCTGTGAAGTTTCATGTCTGCATGTTACAGCTGTGATGCTACTGCAGCTACGAAACCTGTCCACAGACACTGTCCCTGACCTCAATGTGATACTGAGGAGGCATGACAGCTAAGACAGTCCAACAGTGTCCGGAGCCTTCAGCATAACCGGGGCGAATCTCATCCACACCTGCTGAGGAGCGTTTTTACCTCAGCGTCCTCTGACAGAGATGAGTGCAAGGCTTCCCTCAGGGCTTCAGACTCGTCCTCCTCAGAGGACGCTGGCTTAGTTCAGTTTCTCAAATCCTTCCTTCCACCGCCCGACGACATCCCCAGTCAGAACCAGCAGTCCTCCACCCCTGCTGAGCGTAGCCTGGGCCTGCAGCCTCAGCCCATCAGCTTCAGGAGACCCCCGGGCCAACCCTTACCCCTGGTGTCCAACAGCTGGTTCCACACAACAGGCGCCTACGACCTTTTGACCTCACCTACGACCTTCAGACCATGATAAATCTGCAGATTGTAATATTTCAGCTTCAGCTCACCATTAATGTGAACCTCAGTGACTGGATGTCTCACCTCCAGTTTTTATGACTGAAGCAGGAGAGATTCCTGTTGATCCAAACTGTGACTCACAAACATTAATTATGAGAAAAATTAATGAAATCATTTTACTACATTTTATTCACACCCTCAACCCCTCACCCCCTCACCCCCCACCCCCTCACCCCCTCACCCATGTCAATGGTGATCTGTTGCTATTTGTACTTTAGCGTCTGTATATTCCCAGATCCCAGACTGACCCTCGTTTCCACGGTAACCAGCGTTTGTCATCAGGGTTTTTGTGAGGAAGCTTTTGTTTAGCACTCACATCAGAATTGTGTTTATATGTATTTCTGTGTTTACATTCTTGTTTGAGTTTGATTCATGCAAACATGTAACTGGTCAAATATGTTTGTCCCTCACACACACACACACACACACACACACACACACACACACACACTTTCTGTATTGGTTAAAATGTTATGACTGTGAGGAAGCAGAGTGTTTTCTGTTTTCTCTCAGGCTGCATCACTGATCATCACTGATGGACTGTTAAACTCATTTTGAAGCTTTAATTAACGATGATCATGGACGTGAGGGACGCTCGTCTCCTCTGCTCTCAGTGCGTCCACTGCTGGACACATTTTAGAACTGAACATTATTAGAGAGTAAATTCTGTGTTTTCTGAAATCTGACAGTGAACAAGCAGTGAGCGACAGGTCGTGCATAAGAGATGAGACATTGATAACAGTAATCACAGTGCACACCTCTGTCTCTGCAGGTTTTCCTTTATCTTTATGTGACTTCATCCAGCTCAGACCTGAGTCATAAACACAGGTGTTTATTCAGACAGGTTCAATGTTAAATTGTCATCAGATGCAGGTGTCTCTCCCTCTGCCTTTCCACGCAGAGGGATGTAACGTTGGAGTTGAAGGTCCAGCATCTTTTCTGTCTGATCTCCTCGCCTCTGAATCCCACCTCTTCGTCCTGCAGTCAGTCGGGAGCAGAACAGCCTGATGGGAAAACAAGCGCTCACATCAAGCTGGTGGTTTCTGGTCACCAGAGAGAGACCACAGAATCCCACAGATTGCTAGTCAGTGAGGAGCCTGGGTTTTATTTCCACCCACGTGACCTCAGCACAGCAGATTCCCAGCCTCCCTCCTGTTTCCACTGACATAAAACCAGTCAGGTTTAATAAGGAGGTCTGAGTCTGTCAGCTGCTGAGGGAGAGGCAGCGAGCATGGCAGCCATATTTGTGGTTTGTGGAGGAGAAAGATGTGATGAGAAATGATGAGAAATAATAAAAGAGTGGATAAAAGAGAGCTGCTTGTCATTCTGTCAGACCGCTGCTGATCACTGCTCCGTTTGTCTCTGTCCTTTGTCTCTGATCTCTTTGTTCTCTGCTGGGTTGTTTTAATTTCATCTCACCACTTTAACTCATCCAAAGTTTTATCCTCATTAAATAAAGTTTATTTGTCTCTGAGGACTTTACAGAGACACATTATGAAACAATAAATGAAAACCACAAATAATGAGACTGACACAAATTAGATTTACAGACCAAGGCTTTAATGAAACTTGGCATGTTTTTAAGTCAAAGTCGTTCATCAGAAGCAACATGAACACACGTCAAATACAATTACATGATGCACATTATTAATCTGTGGAAACAGGTTTTTAAGGAGGATCTTCAGACTGAAGAGACGTCATGTTGTCCATGGCCACCAGGCCATGCAGAGGTTTTCAGACTGATGGAGAGTTTGAAGGGTGTGTGGAGGAAGAGTTGGGAGGCAAAGAACATCTGCATGCAGGTGTTCCAAAAACAACAGGAAATGTAGTTTGGCTGATGATTTGATGGCTCATTAACATGGTCAGCAGCTGGAACAGAGGCTGTGACACACAGATCATGGAGGACGTTAAAGTTCTTTAAATGAACACAGATTGGTGCAGTTACTGTCAAAGAGCATCCTCCTCACTGAGTCAGACCTGAACCTACAGACCGGAAACATGTTGGTGTCATTCAGTGTGACAACACATCCTGAGGATGTCATCATCTCTGATGTCCCTCCAGAATAAACCTCCAGAAATCCATTTAGAAATCAGAGGAAACGAGGCTGCAGAACTTCATTCAGAATCCTGCTGTTTTTAAGTGTCCTTCAGTATCACAGTGATCCAGTGAGAGCTGTCTGTTCATCCATGGGTTCAGTACAAACAGGAGCTGATCACAGCTGATTCAGCTGCTGTTGATGGGACAGTTCGACTGAATGGACACAGATACAGGAGAAAACACAGACGGTTACCTACTGAACAGAAGTAAAATGTTGAGAAATAATAGTGACAAAGAATGACAACATCCACTAATATGAACACTGTTCATATTAATTCAGAATGTCACATCCATACAGGGCTGGTTTAAATAAATACGTTTACATTCAGGAAATACTTGAAAGGTCTCATCGACGTCCAGTGTTTAACTAAACTGAAGTCTGTATGTGAAATGAACTCTAACCTTTAACAACTCTCATTAACTCCACTTATTCATCTGTGCACTGAATATAGAGAATGTACACTGCATGAATATGAATAATCTACACTGCAGGTAAAAGTATGCAGTGTTTTATTTACTTTGCCCTGTGATTCGCCTCACAGGCACCACTGCAGACGCTGCTCAGGGCTGAAAAATGTCCTGCACCTCATCCTCACGATGTTCAAGTCTTTAAGAAAATCATTTAATCTATGTTTTCATTTACAGTAAAAGACATGTTCACATTTTTTTACAGTCTATCTTAAAATACTGACGTGCAGTTATTTGTCCCTGTCATTGCTCCTGCTGTTAAAAGTGATCTTGAAGAGATGCCCTCTGGCTTCTGAACATGAAGCTTCAGCAGAATCTGTTACTGAGCAGAGTGTAAACC
Organism: Toxotes lorentzi; assembly: GCA_037833715.1. Lineage (NCBI taxonomy): Eukaryota > Metazoa > Chordata > Actinopteri > Toxotidae > Toxotes > Toxotes lorentzi. The sequence continues at coordinate 29,193,564 of JBBMJY010000001.1, read as the reverse complement.
AGCATCAGATCAACACTGATCAAACTCAGGTCCGTCTTTGGTTCCCTCTGTCACTTCCTGTCACACTGACCCCACTGCCCAGTCATGAGACTCGTGTGTGTGTGTTTCTATTGATATCATCCCGTTGTAAAGGTCAGACAGTCCGTCAGACTGTTTCCATGACTTCTTCAATCTCACTGTTTACACCGTGGTCACACTATCTGTGTTAAAACTCAAGGACTGCGTGAAAATAAAGGTAAAAGTATGGTGGCCCTGAGAAACATCTTCACCAGTCTGACAACATGTAACACACTGAATCCCGAAAACACAGCCACTTGTTGCCATCAGCCTGGAGCCATTCCTATGTGTGATTGTGTTTTCTCACTTTGCAGCATTTTAGTAAATGCAGCACGTGTGTTGTTGATATTTCTTTCGTTTTCTTGTGTTTCATCTGTTTGCTCATGTTTTTCCGACATAATATTAATATTATATTAATATGGGCCACCATATTGAACTGGTGAAATGCTGAGACTATTGAAGTCTCAGCTGAGCAGTTTCCAACCTGACAAGCTGCTTATTAACCCTGAGAGGGGAAAATAAAAATCCTCCCTGACCTCTGACCGGGTCAGAGTACCCACTGAGGTCAAAGGTCAGCCATTTAAATGGTTAAACTCTCCTTTGGACAGAGATTAGCTTCAATCCTGTCCTCTGGTCAAAGTTTAAGCTGCTCCGACGTAATAATTTCACATGAAGTTTGGCCTCGTTTCATTCAGCTTATTGAAGATAAACCACCCAGTTCTCACCTACTGTTCATTTAAGTCATTCAGAGTTCCTCCTCACCAGGAACCTGCATTTTCATTCATATGAGTTGAGTGTTTTAGTTTTATGTATGTGTGTTTATGTATAAATGTATGTTTGCTTCACTGCTCCCTTACAGCTGGTCTTCCTTTTCAGATTAAGAGTTTACATAGAGTTTATAGGATTAGTTAACAAAATAAGATGCACAGTTACAGATCAAACTACCCAACAGCACGTGAAGTAAAATCTACACTTCAGCCAGCCACAGTGTTTAAATGCTGTTTTCACATAAAACATGAGATCCATTCCACGATAATACACATCTGTGATACTCACGCTGACACCCAGTCAGAAGAAGGCCATGCTCTAGGAAAAGGCAGTAAGTGATCCTTGATATCAGAATATTTTATGTAATTCACACAAAAGACATTGTATTCATCCATAACAGTTCTGACACTGTGGTCATTATATGTGGTTGATAATATAGGGTTAGGGTTAGGGTTACACACATGCTGTGTAACACATGCTGTGTGTAACTGTTCTACAGTAACGTTTGAACACAGGACTTTCATATTTTAGATTCTGATCCACTGAAGTAAAAGACCTGAGTTCTTCCACTGACGAGGACAGAAACAAACGGAGAAGACGAACGGAGAACCACACACACTCGTTTGTACGACCTCTTCATCCGCTTCCTGTGAACAGTCAGTTCATTTTGAAATTACTCTGCCTGTTCAGTGTTCACTGAGCATCAGACAGAAGCCGAATGTCACATGACTGAGTGAAGTCACACCATTGGTCAGCTGGCTGAATGCTGGAGTTTGTACACTGGTCGTCTCTGGACTTACAGACTTTTCACCTGGAGACTCTGTGGACAAACCTCAGTTACTCTCTGTAGAGGAGTCTCCAGTGCTTCCCTCCACAGACACAGCTCTCTGTGAATCTCACTCACTCTGACTGATAGTTTGACAGGTAAATACACACTTGCCCACACACCTGTGTAACTCGATATACAGCGTCTTCTTAGCTCTCAGTGATCCGGGAGCAATCCGGGCTGTAACCAGGTTTAGACTCGTGTTATTCATCACCTCTTGGCATTTTAAGTGTTGAATCATCCGCAGCTGCTCCTCCCAGGTCTTCACTGGAAATCTGCTTCCTTTGAAAATCGTCCAGCCTGCCTCCTTCTCTGCAGGGCGCTGCTCTCTGTGCCAGAGCAGAAACCTGAAACCAGTTTACAAACCACAAACCGAACTGTCAAAGTCCAACTGTGCTCAGTAAAGCAGACTGAAGGCCGTTTGGATTCTGACTCCTGTTAACAACACTAACAGTCTGCGACCTCAGAGACTGCAAGGTTCATTACAGATACAATGGAAACAAACAAGAGTCGACCAGCAGAGATAAAAATGTACAGTTTGTGCCGAGGGTGGCGCTGGAAGAAAGACCATAGAGACACTGAATATAAAGCAATCATCCTCTGTGGAGCAGGAATATGACAGTGTGCAAATTCCATGACAGTGTGACCTGAAGATTGGTGGCATTTCTGTTAATCTGAATCATCAGGATTATCTTCTGGGGACCACAATTACCTACAGTATGAGGACATGGAGCTGCCAGCAGAGGTGTGTTGTTGTAGATGGAACTGATTGACAGAGCGACTGAGCTGCCCTGAAAACAACAACAGATTGAGCCCATGACTGAAGTCACACACGCTGCTTTTCTTAGAAATGAGCTGACAGTCGTTGACTGGAAGAAAGGAACTCTTTTCAAAAAGTAATGAAGTGTGTCAGAAAATGCTCAGCAGGAATGTAAACCATTCACAGAGGATTTCAGTGAAAGGACGTGTAAAACCCTCGGAGTGAGCCTTTAAAAGCAGCAGGACTGAGTATAGAATTAGTCCTTGTAATGCATAGTTTGTTCACCATTTAGTACTGTTGTCCCAGTGTGTGCTGAGAGCTATGAGAATGTATACAGTGGACCCGCACATGCCACAGTGCAGTGTAGAGTAATGTACAGCCAGTGGTCACTGACTGAGACGAAGACAGAGGCTCTGCTTCCTGTCTGGTTCAGACATTCACGGTTTCCAGAAGATCAGGCCAAATCCTGGGTTTCCAGCCGTTTCTGGCTGCAGTTCCCTCCCTTCCCCTCTGCTGAAGCCTCTGATAATCCTGTTAGATTTAACAGTGTTAAGGTGAAGCACAAGCTCAGACACACCCTCCTACGGCGCTCGCTGACCCTGATCCTGTTACAGACTCAGTCACTGTCGGATCATCAGCAAATTTAAATAGTGTTATTCATCACCGTGACCCTGAGGAGCCGCGGGGTCAGAGCAATGTTACTGCTGTGCAAGAAGCCAAGAACATGGACACGCGTGATCGCCGTCATAGATAGATGTTGTACAACCTCACTGTGTGTGTGAACAAGCTCATTGTGATGCTGGATCTATAGAAGCTGTGATTAAACTCACAAACAAAGGCCTTTTCTTCATTGGCGCTGGCATCCGTCTGCCTCCGCCAGCAGCTTATACCGCTGCAAAAGGTCGTTACCACGGAAACCGGCTGGTGGAAGGGCGGATGGCAGATTTACATCTGCACTAACAATGGGAATCAGGCTCACCTGGACGAAGCAAATCACAGCGTCATCGTTTTGTGTTGTGTTTGGACCAATCAGCAGTCACCTCAGCTGAATGTTGAAGTAACTCTCAAAGTAAGGATCGGGGACCTCCAGTGGCCCCTGACACATCCAGGGGTCAATCATCAAGTTTTTTTATTTCATGCACACACACACACACACACACACACACACACACACACACACACACACACACACACACCGCACAGAGAGCACACACACAAAATAGAGAGCGCACACACATCCACGCCAACCGA
>JBBMJY010000001.1:29161971-29177691 GCA_037833715.1 Toxotes lorentzi | reverse complement strand
GTGTGTGTGTGTGTGTGTGTGTGTGTGTGTGTGTGTGTGTGTGTGTGTGTGTGCGTGTGTGTGTGTGTGTGTGTGCGTGCGTGTGTGTGCGCGTGTGTGTGTGTGTGTGTGTGTGTGTGTGTGTGCGTGTGTGTGTGTGTGTGTGTGTGAGTGTGTGTGTGTGTGTGTGTGCGTGAGTGTGTGCGTGAGTGTGTGTGTGTGTGTGTGTGTGTGTGTGTGTGAGCGTGTGTGTGTGTGTGTGTGTGTGTGTGTGTGTGTTGCTGTGACCAGATGTCATCACAACAATCAGAGGAGGAAAAATAAAATGTTTTTTTCTGCTCCACACGTCTTTAAAGGTTATTTAGTTCAAGCCAAAGCACATTTCTCCATTAAACACCATCACTTCAAACAGTGGAGACAGTTCCAGGAGTCAGAGAAAAAGGATTTTTGATGCTTTTTGTGCAGGTTTATAAAACAGAAATATTAATAGCTATTAAAATTGGTGGGGTGTTCATTCTATCACTTAGTACCAACAATGCAAAAATACTGCATTACAGCTTCCTATGGACTGATGGAGTGTGAGCCTGCACAAATAATCCCTTTAACATTCACTTTCTCCCTTTAACAAGCTTTTAAAGGTTGGAATCATCTGCTGCAGCTCCTCAGTGAAACTGTGATGTTTCCACTGAAACTGCATCAGGTCGTCAGGTGGAAACGTCTGACACACCAGAGCCTGACCGATTTGGGATCTTTGAGAAGATCTTTGGGATCTTTGAGATCATCACTGGAATTTAAATGAACTTCTGAAACAGCAGGAGTTTGTGGTTCTGACTCGACACCAGATGTCTGTACTGTCTGTCGATGTCTGTGCTTTTAAAGTCAGAAAATCCAAACTGCTGCTCTTACGTTTTGACCCCCTGGTTCCTCCTGGTTCTGCCTGGTTCCTCCTGGTTCCTCTGAAGCCAAAACATTTAGTCTGAATGTTCCTGATCAGTCTCATTTTAAAAACTTCAAACTTTAAAACTCTGCAGAGCTGAGCTTCACTCTCTTTGGACTTTGGAGTTTTAATTCCCGGGTTAGAAACGTCGACGTCACAACATGGCAGCCACTTGTGGCCTGGCCTGACCTGGCCTTGAACGACCTGGAATGTTCTTGGATGGCATTGTATTGTTTTCACTGGTTGGCTGGCACTGGGTTCTGAGCAGCGGTCATAAGAGCATTAAAACCTTTGGGCATTGTTTGATGGAGCATTAATGAACAGAGAACAGCTGGGTGGCGTAACACCTCAGTGCTGATTGTTTCTGAAGAATAAAAACCTGAAACGAATCTAAATGATCCCACCTGGCTGCCGTCCTCAGATCAGAGCTGTTAGGTAACCGTTTTCTCCTCAGTGACGTCGGTGCCGAGGCGCCGACCGGCCGCGGCTCAAAATCACACAATCATGATCCGGGTGTATTTAACGAACACTGTTCAAAAAACCCGCAACTTCCTGTTTGGTGTGTTGTTAGCCAATCACCTCAGCCTCATCCCGTAAACGTCGAGTGTTTTGCAGAACTACCTGACCACAGGACATCAATAAAGAACAACTGTCTTCATCCCCAGCAGGTTTCAAAATCTGCAGAGCTGAAGCAACAGCAGAGAGTTTCAACATGTCCAGCAGCTGCAGGTGAAACTCTGTCCATCGGTTCAGGGTCAGACACAGGCCGGAGAGGGACCCGTAGATCCCCAGAGGTCTGATGGTACTGACCTCTGACCTCTGACACTCTGACGTGTCAGATGTAGATGAGTGACCAAACCAGGTGCTGAAAATCCAAACACTGTAGAGACCAAAGGTGTGGATGGGGATGGTCCAGTTCCAGTGTCCTCCATCACAGACTCACAGACCTCTGGGGGTTCAGGATTGTGTCACTGTAGATGAAGAGGATGGAAAGATCTGGTGTTGAATAATTCAGTGTGTCACTGTATCATTTTATTCCTCCACAGTTTGTTGTTTCAGCTTCTTCTGAAAGCTGAGTGATCCAGGTTTGATCATTCAGTGTTTATTAAGTTCATTTAGTTAAACCTCTCATGCACTGAAACACAGTCAGACTCACACTAGGCTGAGGTCAGAGTTAAAACAACAAATGTGCACACACATAAAACCACAAGAGTAACACAAAAATGTGTGTTGACTGTAACACTATGCCCCACTGACATTTTTGTTGCACCCCCAGGCCAGACAGGCTGAATCTGGCATGACTGAGCAGAGAGGCTCACCTCGCCAACACTGTACAAATGACATGCAACGCCCCGGCCTGGAGCACGTGTGAGTGCAGCTAGTGTCACATCTGACCTGAGGAACAGGCTCGAAAGCCACCGAAACCTGATCCTGGGAGGTCACTTTAAAATGTGACCTGATGGTGGCGCTGGATGAAAAGTTACGGTTCATCCTGAGGGGACAATGAACATCTGAGCCACATTTCATCACAGTCCATCCAACAGATACTGAGGTGTTTCAGTCCGGACTGAAGTGGATGAGCATCCTGGATGCTGAATGGACCTGCAGTCTAACAGATTAAGAGCTGTTCTCAGACTACATCCAAGATTAACAATCAAAGAGAAGAGTCTGTGAGGCCACAGCTTAATGAGATCAGTTCACATCAACACTGGAGTGAATCAGCCACTGGAAGCTCCAGTTCCTGTAAAATACCTGGAACAGTTAATGTGATAAATCATTCTCATGATGCTTCAGTAATATTTCAGATCAGTGTCCCACATGTTAAAATCACAGACTTACAGTCTGATGACCACGAGAAAACAGTATAAAATTTCAGTGACTGGAGGAGCTGGAGGAGGAGCAGGGTGAGAAAACGAATTCCTGAGCAGGACTCAGGAAACGTGTCCTGAGTTTGTTCTCGCCTGGTCCGTTTTTCTGGTCTCACTCGGGGCGGTTTGGATCAGGTTTTCACTGTTAAACACAGCAAGGTTTTATTTTTGAGATCCCTTGAATGTATAGTACATACGCGGGAGGGGCATTAGAAACGAAATAAACAGTGTAACAGTTAATAATTCACAGTTTATTATTATAAACCAGAGATTTAAATTTGAGTCTTAACTCATTTTACAAATGGTGTTTAAAACTGCCCCTGCGTGCTGTGACCCTGTGGCCTCTCCGGCTTTCCGTACCTTGCTGCAGGATGTCAAACTTTCATTCATCCCTGTCAGGACGTTGTTGTGTGAGTCGTGACGTCATTAATCCCAGCGAGCAGGGGCATGATCGTGATTCAGCTTCGACCTGCTCTGTGTGTGTGTCTGCTGGAATTAGAAACTCTGCTAATCCACCACTGCTGACTGCCAGTCTGTGATCAGCACACACACACACACACACACACAGAGAAACAAACACTTCGCAGCCTTTAAATAGTAAAAACCCTGAAACAATGAGGAGGGAATGTGAGAGCTGCCGGAGGATTTTCAGCCTCGACTGTTTACGCCTCTCATTACTACCAAATCGCCGCCTCTCGGCTGCTCCGAGTGTTTTCATGATCTTGTCATCTGGTGTATCTGCTGCTCTGTGGTTCACCACTGTCCTGTTAAATCACCAGAGTTTTCTCTTCAGCCCAGAGCTATAATTGTGGTGCAGCAACAATCTGTGGAAAACAAATAAACTCCTGTGTATGAGGCCGAGCTGCTCCTCTCTGAAAAGCTCTTTAATCTGCTGACTGATTGAATCAATAAAACTCTGAGTCCTGTTGTGTGATTCTCAAACCAGTAATTACCTTGTCATAACACTGGGTTGTTTCAATGTTTTGATGGATGCTGAACTAATACTGCTGTTGCCGCACTTTAATTAAGGGCAGGGCTGGCAGCCAATCGGGAGGAGGCTGCATGAGAGGGAGAGGGTGGGGTTCACGCGTTTGGACCCACCAGTGGAGGTGTAGGAGGTGTGATGTCATGGTGATGATGTGATATGGCATGTTGCCTGCACAGGTGTACGGCGGCAGGGCTGATGTGGGGCGTAGCCACGGCAACAGATTAATGTTCCATCATTAAGGGCTCAGCCTGGTAATTGCCTGGTGTCACAGCACAGACGGCGAGACGATGTAATCCAACAACACCTTCACCTGAGAGGTTGTCTGAGGCCTGTTTCTGTTTGGTTTTGGTTTTTTGTTTTTTTTTTGTTTTTTGGGGGGGGGGTGATGTCGATCCCGCCCACTTCACGCCCACTCACACATGAACTCTCTCATCTCCATGTAAACTCTTCACTCTTGTGACGGTTTTTGAGATGTGACTGTGAGATGTTTTGTTGCTGTTTGTTGTGCAGTTTTATTTTGAAGTTTCTGTGTTAGAAGTGAAGTTTTCATTGGATCCTTGATTCAGATTCAGTGTTTCATACATGTAACTGAACCTCTGATGGATTAAAGCTGCACTGAATGATTTTTCTTCGTGATGACGGCACTGACATATAATTATCCTTGAAGTTGACATGTTGAACTTGATCTCAAACAGTTTCTTATTTCCACACCCAGCAGCGACAGATCACCATGATCCTTGATCTGGAGTGGTCTCTGAGTCCACCTGAGGACTCTCAGTCCAGTGTTCCCTCTGTTTTAGCTCTGTGTTTGGTCTCCACCAGCTCCTAAGATAAACCTCAGGCTCTTTAGCTGCTACATGCTGCAGCATGTTCAGCAGCTGCTCTGCCAAACCAAAACCTGTAGCTAAAGGAGGCTGATGGAGACGTGGGTCTGTGGATTCCTCATTTCTTCTTTTTCATCACAGAAAATCATCTGAATCTTAAAAAATAAAAGTATTGATTAGAGCAAAGAGCCCACGTCTCAACACACTTTTAATGCAGCAGACTCGCTCTGTTCCTTTTTCAGAGTTATTATCATGGTAAAGAGTTCCTACTTTTTAAATGAACCTGTGGTTACAGTGACATTACCACATGACAATAACATACCAAAGTTATGACTGTCGACTAAAACACACAAGCTGGGAAATACCAAAAATAAAATCAGAGGTCAAAACTCATCTGGTGATGAAATAAAACTATAAATCCTGTGTTTTTGTTCATTGTCAGTCAGAAACTTTTGGCTGCCGTTGATAATCATTAATCAATCAGAGGAAATCATAAGCCATGAAAAAATGATTTGTCAATTTAACTTGCACAAACTCTACCTTCATGTACCACCAGTGTGGCCAGGAACACCAGAAGCAGAACTGGAACAGAGTAAAGACATAAACTGAAACTAATAAAAACCACAATGAAGACTAAACAGACCAAACTGAAACTGAAATAAAACTTCATAAAAGCCTTAAAAGACATGTGGAAAGGTCACGCTGCACCTTCTGATGGACAACAATCACATCCAAGGACATCCAGGACAACAGAAGTCCTTCATGTTTTAAAACTACAAGCAGCAGTGAAGTGGAAGTAAACACAGGAACAGAAAAAACTCATGATGTCAGAGCGTTTCTGCACATCAGGCAGACAAAGAAAATGATGAGAGAGGACATGAGGAAGACGAGAAAAGACATTGGGGAGGACAGGACATGAAGGTGGACGACAACACTACACAGGACGCCAGACAATGGCATAACAAAGAGGCTGACAGGACAAGTAGACAACATGACAAGAGGGTGAGACAGCATGCGGTCACAGGTGGAGGTGACCGGACACAACAGACACAACAACATGGAGGACAACAAGACAACAGAGTGCAATGTGGTGAGATGATGTGGAGGACACAAAGACACGACACAGATTATGACTCAAGGCCACGTTAACAAAACCTCACAGCTCAGGCCTGGAAACACCACTGCTTCTGTCCTGTGAGGCTTCTGTCCAGGACTGCTGAGCTCTGTGTCCCACATCCGTCTTCAGTAAAAGAAGCTGCTGAAAGGTTAAAACCATCCGTCTGCAGGGAGGAAACTCGGCTCTAATCCCTCTGATCCCTCACAGAGGAGCAAACCTCACCGTCACAGCCATGTTTCTGACAGTGGAGGATCGTCCTGCTGACTTCATCGCCGCCGGCCTCTATCGCAGCGATTTATGAGAATGCATTAGTGTTAACCTTCTCTTCCAGGCATTAAAACGCCCGTACGGAGAAGTTCAGAGTTCAGAGGTCATGATAACAGATTGTGCAGAAATTAAGCAATGTGCATTAAATGTTCATCCTTATCTGAGCTGTAAATTCAGTGAGACACTGAGGTGTAGAGGAGGCTGGAAGCTGCTGGTTCTCAGCATTTAGCAAGAAATGTCGAACCTCAGAGTGAAACTCCTGCCTCTGAAATATGCACATCTCAGTTTACATCAGTTCACCCTGAATAAGAAAAAGATCAGGGAGCCAAGAGGTCAGGGGCCCGGGGCCGGAAGCTCTGTGTGATGTGACTGTTAATCTTTCTCATGCAAAAAACACAGAAGGACCACAAAGAGACTGTGTGTGTTATTGAATGTTTAAGGTGGTGACGGTCACTGCCTGAAGAGCTTCACATGTTACGATTCTCCCTCTGAGCAGCTTCTGCTGCTTCTTCAGGGCAGATTGGACGATTCACAAGCCGGTTGGATAGACTGGGTCTAGCTCGTTAGCTAGCATGCTAACAAGAAGCGAAAGAGGAGAGTGTTAACACCTGTGTTTCTTCTAGAAGTAAGGAAACATCTGCTAATACTAAAGGAGACAGGAAACTTAATCCTAAACCTTATCCTCAGACTAAACCTAATTGTAAACCTCATCCTAATCTTAATCCTAAACCAAAATCTAATCCTAATCCTAGACACAAAAACAACCACAAAAAATGCTCATTGAACACAAAGAGACAAAGTCAACGTCGACATTCGTGAGCCTCTAAAACAAAGCATTCTTACCTGTGACACATTGTCACTGGCTTCACGTCTCTGGGTCAGAAACCATCAACATGAAAATGAAGAAGAGCTAAATAAAGGATCCACCAATGCACGCACAAGGAAACAAAACCGAAGAAAGGAGGAACAAAGCAGACAAAAAATAAAAAAAGACAAAAAACAAACAAATGATCTGGTTTCATTTTTCTGAGTTCGAGTGCAGTGACAGGTTCATTTGGATTAAACACTGGTTGAAATTCTGTTCTTGCAGGTTCTCACTCAGAATCTGTCTTTATAACACTGGAGCTTCTGCACTGTCCCAGCAGTTCATTAAACAGGTCAAATGAGCCTGATGTAAACATGAATACATCAGTAACGATCATCACAATCATGATCAAATTTATATCCAACACTTTTCAGAAGATCAGGTTTTTAACTGAAGATATTTTTACATTGATGACTTAACAAAACAACAGGAATCATTTCTGTGGTTGTTTAAAGGTCACGCAGTGTTCACTGGTTCCACACGTCTCCGCCCTTCTGGTTCTCATTAAAGGTCAAAGATCACAGTGTGTCTGCTGTGGTGATCCTATAAACAAACACCCACCCACAGCTCTCTGTTAGGGAAAGCACCGCCTCTGATGACTGTCAATCATCAGTCACTCCCCGCCCACCCCACAGCTCGTGGTCGTGTCATCAGAGAAGGAGACGTCGGGGGTGTTGTCTGAGTGGGCGTTCGGTCAGGAGATCATCGACCAAAACAAAAGGTCAGTGTTTACTTCCTTGTTTTGTCTTTTTGACTTTTTGTCTGGAGACGTTTGGCTCTGTAGAACAAGGTCACATGACCTTTAGACTTCGAAATGATAGGCTTCATCTTCGGGGGCAGTGGTGGAAGAAGCGCTCACGTCTTTTACTTAAGTAAACAAAGTACAACAAAATAAAAAAATACTAAATAAATAGTTTTTCTTCTTTCTCTTTTCTTCTTCTCAGTTAGACCCTCCTGTAACTGCCAGGTTGAACAGCCCCCTGTTTCCTCTGTGGGGGGGTTGCGCAGCGTGGATGGAGCCGAACACACGTCATTCGTACAGTTCACACAGCACAGAACGTTTCCATGAGTCACACTGGCTTTATATGCATCCAGATATGTTAACATTAAAGTCCACATCAGGCCCGCCTCTCACCTGACGACGTTTCCGATTTACCAGCAGAGGCTCCCCTTAGTCAGTCCGTCTACACCGATCAGTGAATCAACACAGCTACTGCAAATTCTGACAGTGATGAAAGGCGGAACCTGTTGTTGTTTGTCTTTGGACTGATCTGTAGCAGAACGTGGACAGTAAAGACCCAGAGGAGGTCCCATCAGGACCTCAGCTCTGGGGGGGTCAGTGTGTTGGAGGAGCTCTGTGAGCTGTGACCTTCAGGCCTCTGACTCACTTTGGTGATGTTGACCATTGTTTTAACTGTTTCATGCTGACTGGAGGATTTTTAAGCTCCTTACAGCTCCTTCTGTTAGCTGCCTCGCAGCTTATATGGATGCTTATATAACTCAGACTGCTCTCAGGCCAGTCTTTGTGTGTTGTTGTGCAGCGATGACGAGCAGGCACATGGTCCTTAAGAGGATTCAGCGTCCGTGTCTGCCAAACACGACTCCGGAGCTGTTTTCATTTTCTGGTCCTCAGGCGTCCTTCGTCCTCCCTGTGGTCCATCATGTGTCTCACTCTCTCGTCTCTTCTGCTGGTAAGCGCGAAAGAGGAAGTCAGAGAAACCACTTCCTGCTTCTTCAGAGTTTTAGTTTTTGTGCTGATTCACTGCAGCTCTGGATGCCACGGTTTCCAACACAAAACAGTTACACTCCAAAAATATCACTCACTTTGTCGCTGAGTCCGTTTTTAATTTCACACCTTGAAGGAAAACAGAAAGGCTGCAGAGAGGTGAGATGATTTCACCAGGACAAGTCAACGTCTCAGGACAATACAACCAATAAAATAATTCAGAGGAAGAACTGGATTCAAGTAAAGTTGATCTGGAATTTTTTTTAAGTATAACTTAGAGTATACTTAAGTACATAAGGTAACAGTACTCATTATGCAGGGTTAGGGTTAGAATATGTGTTCATATGTGTCAGTTTAATGCTGCAGATGGAGCAGATGGGCTGATTTAAGAAAGAATGATGAAAAGTGATTTTCCACAGTCCAAGGTGACGTCTCGTCACTGTCTGAAGAATCAGCTGAATTTATACAACATGTTTCTGCTCTATAGACCACTCAGATGTCTCATTCACACACTGATGACGCAGCATCAGGAGCAGTTAAAGGTCACTTCAACTCACTCTCTGGAGGAGCTGGAGATTGAACCAGGAACCTTCTAACTGGTGACGACTGCTCTACTTTATGATCCAGGAGCAGTTTCTGATCAATGTTCTGTTGACTGACTGATCCATTCATGGAGTTATCATGGAAATGAATCATGACTTAAATTTATTAGACACTTTAAAACAAAAAACATCCATGAAGTCGAACACTTGCTCTGTCTTGATGCAGTTTGTTGGTCCAGCTGGTTTGTGTCCTAATGCTGAACATGAAACACACACACACACACACACACACACACACACACACACACACACTGTGGGTTCAACAGCCTGCAGTTTAACACAGTGTCTCAGACAGCGGAGTGAAGCTCTCAGGTCTCCCTCGAACATACAGAAAACCTTTTGTCTTGTGTGTGTCCACTTCCTGTTGTGTTGTGGTGGCAGACTGTCAGGAGTCTCCGCTCCATCAGCTAGAGGTCGTCGACCCTTATGAGCCTGAGCTTCGTCCAAAAACAGAAACCAGAAGAAAAATATCTTACTTCACTCCCTCCTTCTCAGAGGATAATTCACTTTTTGAAACACAGTCTAAGGTTTTCACCCCATCTGTCTCTCTCTCTCTGTCTGTCTCTCTGTCTGTAAATGTGAAACAGTTCTGTCGACAGGTCACTTTAACCTCTGAGTTGAATAACGTTTGTGGATTCAGAGGCTCCAGAGTAAAGGTGAGTTCCAGTTCACGCCATCATGTGAGCTCTGACCTCATGATTCATCCTCTCATGCTGCCGTTTGCAGAGTCTGAGATTAGATTTTTATTAAGGCGTCAAACTGAGCTTTAACTGAACAGATGCAACAAGAAAAAAAAATCGAATTGATTCTCATATTATTTTCTAAAGATCGATTCGTACGTGAAAATATCGATTTTCTAAAATACATTTCCCCTCGGTGAACTTTAACCCCACTAGTCACGTCATCGAATTCACGCATGCACGCGTGGTGTGAAGCTATCCAAACAATGAACATGGCGTCGGACAGTAAGCATAATGTTAGCCAGGCATTGGCTTTGAAAATGCCCAAAATGGTCAAAGTTTCTATCTGGCACCATTTTGGGTTCAGAAACGACAGAGATACGCTCAGGGTTCCTGCGGGGTCTTAAAAAGTCTTAAAAGTCTTGAATTTACAAATCTACATTTAATACCTTAAAAAAGTCTTGTATTGTAATGTATTAAATTTGATGTCATAGGTCTTAAATTATGTTGTCATAAACTGCTCGTTGTATTTAAATGTGTGGGAAATCTCCAACCCGCAAAGTAACGTCGTTTCCACCTGTTCCAACCTGACAATTTGTGTTGAAATTAGCAGCAAGGTGTGGCTCACTCTGCAGCCCGCCATTGGATGTGATCACAGAACACTCGGCCCAACAGTGACAGGTTCCGAACACTGATGAGCTCGCTACAGCACAGCTGATCAAGTCATACCTGAGGTCAACCATGTCTCAGGAACGGCTCACTGGCCTTGCTGTCATCAGTATCAATCACTCAGTAGGGAGCAGATTTCGTATGATGACATTATTGATGATTTTGCAGAAAGGTCAGGTTTTAGTTTTAGCTTTTGTTGCTGCTCTTAGTGCAATAGTGTTATAATTAGATTTCCTTTAGTGTGTTTTCATTTGTGCGATGAAGGATTTGTGCTATTCAGAATATTTATTCTATATTTGTATATTATTCTTTTATTTTTTATTATTGTAAAATAATAAAATTATATTGTGTATATTTTATATTATTGTTATTCTCTGCTGAGTAATTCAATGTAGAACCACCACTGCCAGCTAGTGCAAATACATTTTCATTTATTCCAGTAACTATAATTTTTTTCCCAGTATGGTCGTGAAAAGGGCATTAAATTCTATTCTAAGTGATCATGAAAAGGTCTTAAAAAGTCTTAAATTTAACTTGTAGAAATCAGTAGGAGCCCTGTATGTACGATTAATCGTATTTTCATCGTCATCGCGATGTGAACGTGCGTGATAAACACGTCACAGAAGCTGGTCTGAAATGCGATAAGTTTTGTTTTCATGTGCCATGCTTTCACACTCATGCTGTCATTTGGCCAATCGGATGCGGCCATGCGGTCATGGGCCATGAACCAGCCTAGCATTATATCAAGTTAATTTTATTTCTGAATCGGAATCGAATCGATTCTTGAAATCTGAATTGATACCCAGCCCTAGTACAGACTGATGTTCACTCAGCTCGGCCCCTTCTCTTCATTGAAGAGTGGACTCAGATTCCAACAGACCATTCATATCAATTAAAGACAAACTCTGTCAGCACAGTCTCAGTTATTACAGCCTCTCTTTCTGTTCTTCACCTTCACTTTTCCCTTCTTCATCCTTTCATTCTTCATACATCCTTCCTCTAGATAATATCAGGTAGAAGCATCACTGCAGGAAGTTCTCAGGTTTTGTGAGAAGTTAGATTTGTTTTCTCATTAGTAAACATCCCCTGATACAATATTATACAATATTTTACCCATTTGTACCTGCTCCTAGGAAAATTAATACAAATGACATCATTAATGGGAAAAGGATCAGAGTACAACAAGTGACAGTGAAGTTTGTTTGAGAGATTAGTTTCTTGTGTGTTTCAGGTGATTGACAGGAAGCAGAGATCAACCTGATGCAGACAACTTTATAATCCAGCCTGTCATTTACAGTTTGATTTCGCTGTATGAATCAGGCACCAGTAAAATACTGACTGGTTCCTACTGCTTCTTAAATGTTGATACGTTTGTGTTCTACTCCAGCACAGTATGAACCTGTTCCTTTAATGGTTTTTATTCCAGATCACGGACTGAAGTCGAAAACATGATGATAAATCCCCGTAGTGAGGCCGTAACTCAGCTCCTTCACACCACAATGTTAACAAGACACGCTACAACATGTAGTTTTGTACCCGTGTTGTGCTGTATCTCATGTTTATAATGAAACTGTCAGCAGGGGCGGAGCGAGACATTGTGAACATCCGGGGCTAAGCCCTGAGGGGGGCCTGGGGGTCCTGCCCCACAAAACGTTGAATTTCTTAGATGCAATTTCTTACATTCTAGTCCATTTTAGGGTGACCTGCTGGACACTGGCAAATCCTAAATCCTAAATCTGCAAAATTTTCAGTTGCAGGGCCGGCACAAGATAATACTATTTAACGGAAAGAAACCACAACCACTTAACTGCTGACCTCTAGAATTTTATATGTAAAGTACAAGGGCAAAATTGAGACATAAATGTGAGACCAACTTTCAGTAGATTCAAAGTGGGACTGCAGAGATTGTTTGTTTGTTTGTTTGTTTGTTTGTTTGTTTGTTTGTTTGCTTTTTTAAATCCATTATAGCAGGAGTCGGAGGCCTCCAGCAGGGGGACCCACTGTGTTTGTATCTTGTGGAGTAATGAGGTAAAGTGTGTACTGACATGAAGCTAGCCGCCGTTAGCTAACCCCCCTAACCGCGCTGTCCTGTATGAAGTTCCAGTGCATGTTGCAGTGACCATGGAAACGTCTCTGTGCCGCTGAGTGAGTGTATTGTTTGTGTTGTATATTAAAATATGGTTTAAGGAAAATGTAATGAGCTCTTTCAGAGAGAGCTAACTTTTAGCATATTTTGGTTTGTGCGTATTTTGTGAATTGCTGTGTTTGACTGCTCCACTGCTGTGACTGTTGAGCTAACTGTGTGTTTACTGTATAAGTTTACTGTTTACCAGTCGTTACTGAGCTGAGGAACGTTGGTGTCTGCTCATCTTTCCTACTGAAGTTCTCTTTTCAGGGCTTCTACGTGGGCAGCAACATAATGTGATGCTGTTCAGCTCTTTTCACTCTTCAGTTACTCAGTAAGAAAAGGTTTGTCAACATCACGTACACGTCAGTGTTCTTACTCAGTCCTGCGCCTGTAGGTACACAGTACTTAGTAAATAGTCAGAGTATCATTTGCTTTCCTCTCTTGTATAAAACAGGTTTCCTCTTGTGATGGATCACCTCGCTCTATGGAACCTGGTTTCACACTGAAAACAACAGCACTGCCCTTTAACAGAGCGATGGTGTGTGCATGGTCTGACTGCGAGCGCTGCCATTCCTCAACAGATTTATGTTGAGGAATATGTTCTCCCATATGAAGCCTTTCTAACAGAGAGCAGCCTGATCTGTAATAATCCCCTTCACCATCTTAATCTCCAGTAAAAGTGAGGGAAATGGGCATGTGATTGCAGGGGCTGATGGGAAACCCACAGTGGCGTGTTTGTGTAGGTGACATTTTCACAGCTCCAGTCTTAGCATATGACTGCTGGAGTCAGCTTAAAGGTAACACACAGTTAGCGATTCCAAAGAAAAACCTACCTTAACCTGGACTCAGAGGACGGGGTCACACAGGGGTCAAGTGGTTTGGGATCTGTGTGTGTGTAAGCTGATTCGACCTCATGCTAGCTGGCTAATACGAATGGATACCGAGCACCATGGGGGCAAAGTGTGAGATAAGTCATGAAGAAGTAATCTGCTGGCTTTACCTTGACCTGCTTTCTCACCAAATCTGTATTAAGAGTCACAAACTGCACGAAAAGCTGAGGTCAGAGGTCAAACACAGGTCAGACTCAGGTCAGCGGGGTTCAACATGTACCTCATTAGATCTGTCATTTCGGGCCGTTATGTTTTTAATAAAATCCCACGTAGTGAAGAGAAGATCACAGTTTGCTTTCTTCCTGGGACTGACATGTTTGACTTTCACACAGAGGTCAGATTTGACCGAGCTGATAAGAATCCGCACAACAAAACACAGAGAGACAGGAGCTGACTGTAATTATCACTGAGCAGACACCTGTCATTAACGTCAGAAATCCTCACAGAAGACATCAAACGGAATATTCAGAGCGAACGTGACGAGGCGTCTGTTTTGATCAGATCTGTTCTGAGATCAGATCAACCCTCCGCACTGACAGACTCCACCTCTCTCCTACGACTCCAGAGGACAGCAGCCGAGGGAGCTTCAGGGCCTCGTACCAGCTGATCCTTTACAGGGAGCCAGTACCCTCGACCTTTCTCGTCTGTGTCTTTGTCGTTGTTGTTGTTGTTGTTGTCTTTGTCATCTTTGTCTTGCTTGGTTTTGTGTCCAAGAAGAAAATAAGGAGAAAATACATTTTCAGAGTCTTGGAAAATAAAGACTGTGTTTGGGGAAAATGAGGTTAAAACAGGTTAACAGAGCAAACGCACTCAGCAGAGACAGACATCCACGCGCTTTCAGTCCAACTCTTTCTGATTAAAGCTCTTATCAGCAGATTTTTACAGTGTAAGACGGCCGAGGAGTTTGGCTGACTGACGGCTGCTGACAGCAGGACACACAACTGTAATATCAGATGTTTTATGAACTGGAGGAGATGGAAGGAAAAAACACACTCCCTCATTGTTTCCTCAACCCACTCGAGAATCAAACTGGAGCCAAAGTCCTTCACATTAACAGCTCAGCTTTTCTAACTGCAGGATGGAGCTGAGACACCAACCTGAAACACACAGGCCTCAGTCCAAGGGTTGGCCAGCAGGTAAACGGACCTGGACCTACCAGTCCTGAGCTTTGTGCGTCCTCCTCCTGGAGACTGTGCAGCTGTGGGTCTGATCGTGATCCAGACAGAGATCACGTTTCCTACAGGGCATGATTTGAGCTGATCTCTGATGAAACGAGAGACTCCATCAGCAGCGTCTCACCTCAGCCATCATGAGCTGCAGGAGTTTCATTTCACAAAGTTTTCCTGCCTTCTCTGTAACTTAGGAACAGATGCACCACCTAGCTCTCTGTCCCAGTCCTTCCACTGAACTGTGGGTAAGTTTCCAGTCTTTCCATGGTCCTGGTTGGACCGTGTTTTCATCCACACATACTGTACGTTTTCCTCTGGATCTGCTGCTTTCCCAATCCTGCCCCCCTCCCTCCTCTCTGCCTCCCCCTCACTGTCCAAAAACCCTCCTCGCCCCCGTAGACCAGAGCTGGCAGCTCCCAGCGCTGAGGGGAACGTCCTGCCTCGGCTCCAGGTTTTGTTTTTTATGTATGTATATTGGCCCCACACACACACACGCACGCACACACACACACACACACACACACACACACACACACACACACACACACACACACACACACTTCTGGAGGAGTTTTGATGATGAACAGCCGTACCACACTATCTCCTGTTCTGGGAGGAGGCCTGGGGGGAAGGATCGCAGTCTGTCACATGACCTCCACGCTGAAACGCAGTGACAAAGGGCTGATCCAGATCCAGGATTCAGGCAGCATCGTTTGGTCCCTGCAGGTGAGCGACAGGTGAGTTCACACTGTTTTTTAAGTTCAGTTTTATTTATAAAGCGCAAAGTGCAGAACAACAGACGTCAGCTCAGTTTACCTGTCTCTCTCTCTCAGCCTGTCTCTCTCTCTCAGCATGTCTCTCTCTCAGCCTGTCTCTCTCTCTCAGCCTGTCTCTCTCTCAGTCTGTCTCTCTCTCTCAGCCTGTCTCTCTCTCCCAGCCTGTCTCTCTCTCAGTCTGTCTCTCTCTCTCAGCCTGTCTCTCTCTCCCAGCCTGTCTCTCTCTCAGTCTGTC
>JBBMJY010000001.1:29128329-29143374 GCA_037833715.1 Toxotes lorentzi | reverse complement strand
CTGTTACTGCTACTGTTACTGTTACTGCTGTTACTACTGTTACTACTGTTACTGTTACTACTGCTACTACTACTGTTACTGCTACTACTACTGTTACTACTGTTACTGTTACTACTACTGCTGCTACTACTACTACTGTTACTGCTACTGCTACTGCTGCTACTGTTACTACTGTTACTGCTACTGCTACTGCTGCTACTGTTACTACTGTTACTGTTACTGCTACTGTTACTGTTACTACTGCTACTGTTACTGTTACTACTACTGCTACTGTTACTGCTACTGCTACTGTTACTACTGTTACTGTTACTACTACTACTACTGCTACTGTTACTGCTACTGCTACTGCTGCTACTGTTACTACTGTTACTGTTACTGCTACTACTACTGTTACTACTGCTACTGTTACTACTGTTACTGCTACTGTTACTACTACTGCTGTTACTGCTACTGCTGCTACTGTTACTGTTACTACTGCTACTGCTACTGTTACTACTACTACTGTTACTGCTACTGCTGCTACTGTTACTGTTACTGTTACTACTACTACTGTTACTGTTACTACTGTTACTGTTACTGTTACTACTGTTACTGTAACTACTGCTACTGCTACTGTTACTGCTACTGTTACTGCTACTGTTACTACTGTTACTACTGCTACTGTTACTGTTACTGTTACTGTTACTACTACTACTACTACTACTACTGTTACTGCTACTACTGTTACTGCTACTGTTACTACTGTTACTGCTACTGTTACTGCTACTGCTACTGTTACTACTACTGTTACTACTGTTACTACTGCTACTG
The DNA here is from genome assembly GCA_037833715.1 of Toxotes lorentzi. NCBI lineage: Eukaryota > Metazoa > Chordata > Actinopteri > Toxotidae > Toxotes > Toxotes lorentzi. The sequence goes on along the minus strand of JBBMJY010000001.1, from coordinate 29,142,564 downwards.
TTACTGTTACTACTACTACTACTACTACTGTTACTGCTACTGCTACTACTGTTACTGCTACTGTTACTACTGTTACTGCTACTGTTACTACTACTACTACTACTACTACTGTTACTGCTACTGCTATGTTACTACTACTACTACTACTACTACTGTTACTGCTACTGCTACTACTGTTACTGTTACTACTGCTACTGCTACTGTTACTACTGTTACTGCTACTGTTACTGCTACTGCTACTGTTACTGCTACTGTTACTGCTACTGTTACTACTACTACTACTACTACTGTTACTGCTACTGCTACTACTGTTACTACTACTGCTACTGTTACTGTTACTACTGCTACTGTTACTGTTACTACTACTACTACTACTACTACTACTACTACTGTTACTGCTACTACTACTGTTACTGCTACTGCTACTACTGTTACCACTACTTCTACCATTATCTCGACTATCCAGAGACCCTGGGTCGATGCGAGGTCTCAGTGTGGGGGTCATGTGGGTAACCTGAGCCGCTTGTCACGGTCTGCTCTCATTGGCCGCTCATTTCCTGGGTCAGGGCGGATTTGATCAGACAGATAAACCCTGAGGAGACTGTCTGTTTGTGGACACATTTTATTCCACACCAGCATGTAAAGAACTGCAGAGTGACTGTGAGCTTTCCATATGGATGGAAGCTGCCAGATGTTAACTGGGATGCTGAGCGTAAGCTGAAGCAGCTCGTGTTGACCTTTGACCTGTGCAGGATGTGGAGAGCTGCAGACCTCTGAGGATCTTTGATGGAGTTCATGGAAAAAGCATCACTGAGTGTGCTTTGATCCCAAACAGCAACAGGTGAGTCCCAGCTGAAAACCTCCTTTACCTTCAGAAGACTTCTGTTAACCCAGATATTCTGCATCACAGGAAACACTCAGCAGTTCTCAGTGCTGTTTCACACTCTCACTCAGTGTTGTTATGGTGTTCAACTGGTCAGAAGTGGATTACAAACAACCTGAATGCATGAAGATGCAGTAGTCCACACTCAGTGCTGTATATAACCCAGACTGCTCAGGATCTCTTCTCACTGAACCAAAGATAAAACCAGATCTAAGTCCTTGTTATTCTTTAGAACTGAAGTTAAATGTAAAGGCAGGTTTATTTATGTGTAACACTGTTTTACGTGCAGTGAAACTTTAAAGGGTTCTTAAAGCTTCAGGTAGAATAAACGATGAGCTTTATTTGTGTGATCACACTGAGACAAACAGATTCAGTGTTTTGGACCCGACACACAGTGGAGTCAGTGCTGAATGGACTCTGTGTCTCTCAGGATGGTCACCGTCTCCTGGGATAAGAAGAAGGTAGCCTGGGACCTGGAGACAGGACAGACTCTGGTAAGTCTTGTTGAGGGAGCTGTGGGGTTTCAAAACGGTCAGGTCGTCACCTTGGACCCTGAGAAACTGGGATTTACATTTTCACAGTTTCTGACACTTTATGGACTGAATCCATGAAACATCTGTGAACTGAAAAAACGAACAGAGTCATAGATTCATTTACAGACTGACCTTCATTTGCTCTGATCAGTGTCTGATCCTGGTCTTGCAGTGGAAGTCGAGGCAGATCGGCCTGCTCACCTCCTGCAGCGTCTCGTCTGACGGCCGGTTGGTTGTTTGTGCTGCAGATCCGCAGAACGGAGTTTACATCAGCGACGCAGCCAGCGGGAAGGCACTGCACCAGGTCAGCGGTATGACAGCAACACCGCCAGATAGCACACTGTCAGAGTGACACGTAACCCTGAAGACCTGAGTTAATGAGGGTGTGTTTGTTTTCTCCCCCAGATCATCACCGCTCCACCATCACACGCTGCAGGTTCGACCCTCAGAGCCAGCGAGTGGCAACAGTGTCTGCAGACCGGAGCGTCAAACTCTGGGACCTGCTGGCTCACAAAACCACTGTGTCCATCGACAGGTGAGAGACGCACCAGAGACACTATTTCCTTCATAATCGCTTTTATTGCACCTTTTATCATTATTATTATCATTATTGCTCAAATTAAGGGCCGTTGCGGTGGCACAGTGGTTGGCACTGTCGCCTCGTGGCAAGAGGGTTCCAGATTCGAGCCCTGGTCTGGGCATGTCCACATGTTCTCCCTGTGTGGAGGGTTTCATCAGGAAGGGCCACATCTGAAACATGTGAATCCCCTGATGGGGAACAGCTGGAAGCAAAATAACAACATTGCTCAAATTAACTTCATTTAGCAGTTTACATAGTTAATCCAAAGAGAAGGAGGAGAAACACAGGAGGCTTCAGAGGAAATACCTCAGCTGCTGAATCAGTTTCTGATTCAAGCTGACTCTGTGATGGGAGGAAGAGAATTCTTAGTTTTGGGGCCCAGTCCTGGTCCCAGTGCCACATGGGGACAGGAGCTCTGTAATGTAAGCAGGGACCAAACAGCAGGATGATCTGTAGGAAAGGTTTTTTCTCTGCTTGTCTTATGGTTGTTAACTTCCTCTCTCTCTCAGTAACCACAGCAACGTTGTCTCAGACTGCTGCTTCACCAACAATGGTCACTTCCTGTGCACGGCATCATGGGATAAAACGTTGAAGCTATGGGACCTTCAGGCCGGGGGGTTTCGATCTCACGGCGGCACAGCGCTGCAGAGTGGCCACGAGGGCAGCGTGAGCTCCTGCAGCATCTCTGCTGACGGTGAGGCCTCAGACCGAGGCAGAGATAGGGTCAGGACGTAACCTTTGGCTAACAAAACACTTCCTGTTGTTTTTCCTCAGCAAACCTGCTGGTGTCCGGCTCTTACGATAGGACTGTTGCACTCTGGGATATGTCCTCCCTCTGTCCGAGTCTCGTCCTGAAGGTGGTGAAAGGCTGTCAGTGCTCACTGTGCTCAGCACTTCACTGCAGGATGGAAGACATCATGTATTGTATTCTTTGTCTCAGGGCCACAGTGACTGGGTGACAGACGTGAATATCAGCGCAGACAGGAAGTTGGTTGCCTCTGCGTCCAAGGTACCGTCCACTCTGTCCCATGTTAAATGTATGTTCATTTTAAGCAGATGAACACTGTGGATTTAGTGATGTTGGCTGGAAGTGTGTGTGTTTCTTCAGTTAAACATCATCAGACTTGTACATTCGGGATTCCATGATTCTCAGGGTCTCTCCGTGGAGCTCAGACATCCAAACCTACGTCAGTTTCTGGCTTTCCCGTGGACGTGGATTCCCATTATTCAGCTTATTTTGACCTGGGAAAGGTTAAAATTCTGTACATCATCATTTCTGAGGGTTTCCCATGAAGAAAGTGAAAGTCAGATCTGAACCCTGGTGACCTGCTGAAATGTGCTTGATATGGAGGGCCTTCCTGAATCGTATCCACTGTTCTTTATAACACATCCACCTGTGAACAGGGAAAACTAAGAAAACATCTAATATTTAAACCAGATGTTTGAGTTGAAAAGCTGATTTCCCAAACAGTAATTTTAAATGAAAGTGTTTTGAGGGATTCACCGTCCTGTGGATGTTTCTGTCTCCGTAGGACAGGACTGTCCGGTTATGGGACATAGAGAACATGGAGGAGATCCCAGAGGTCATGGAGAAGAGGAGGACTGGAGGCTCAGGGATTCACATCCTCAAGGTCAGAGTCCCTCATGGATCACGTATCATGAAAGACAAATGGACATGGACAGGCAGACGTGTCTCTGTGTACAGACGAACATTAAAGTGTGTGTGTGTGTGTGTGTGTGTGTTTCCAGTGTGAGGAGTGTGGAAAGCCTTTCCCAGTGTCCAGACTTCAGACCTCAGAGCTCCTGAGTCAGTGTGTCTTCTGTCGACTCAAATCACCCTCCACATACCGACCACAGCCTCCACCTCTCATGTAATTTCCTGTCTAGGAGGTCAGAGGTCAGCTACAGAGCAGCAGCTGGTAGGGATTCAGCGTCTCGCTCATGGGCACGTAGGCAGGGTGTTCATTACAGCCACAGGATGAACGAACAACACACCAGAGAGACTGAACGAAACACAACAACAGTGGTGGAACGTTTTGTTCAGAAACTAAAAGAATTTACACAAAGGCCACACATCGACCTGTCAATCAATTCATCAATAAGTACATCGACAGAAACTGTGAAAATCATTTCAGTTATATTTTAAACAAAAATGTCCAACGTTTGCTGCGTCCAGCTTCTCAGGTGTGAGGATCTGATGAATACTGAACTGAATATTTTTGGACAGTTTGGACTCTAACAGGTATTTTTCTCTATTTTCTAGCACTTTGTAGAGAAAATGCATAAAAGATGAATCCAAAAATAATCCTCACATTAATCAGTAATGTAAATAATCGTTGGCTGTATGATGAGCTGCTGCTGACCAGAAATTCTCAGTGTCACTCAGAGATGTCTCACTGCGCTTTATTCTTTATACAGTACACAGGCTCACATGTAAACGGTGCTGCTCGTCGACCTAAATTAAAAAGCAAATACATGAGTGCTATTTTTTTTACCTGTAGTAAAAAGGTTTGTCCTGAGGGTGGCGCTGAGGGGACTGCAATGAGGCCATTAAAAGCTGGTAGTTTCAGATTTAATGTCCCGTGATGTTTTTTGAATAAATGACAATCTGACTGTGAACTATTCACACAACCTTCATTTTCTACAGAGAATATTCAGAAAGTCATTTTCTCTGTTGGTTTAGTTACATTAACGTGTTCAACATCTCCAAACAGTCTGGATCCAGCAGTGAGTCGTGTGAGGCCACAGTGAACATGAGAGACAGCTCCAGAGGATCATATCAGTGCATTAGAGTTCTGGTTCTGTTGAACTGTTGACTGAGGGAACAGTCAACACAGCAATGGAGAAAGAGCAGAGACGTTGAGTGGGCAAACATCAGTGATCCACTCTTTAAGGTGACTGACAGGTGACAGGTTAGTGGACAGGAAACAGAGCTGAGTTAGAGTTTGAATGTTTCATTTAATGAATCCGTGCATCTGATTTTACAAAGCCTGCCAGGTTCAAAACCAGTTCCAGGTTTCAGGCTGCAGTATTTTCCACATCCGATTAAACTGCATTACATAACTTTATTAAGTTTAAAAATGTTCCACATTTTACTGCTTCACTAAAGGTTTTATTTAATGCTGGTGCTGTTTGTCGAACTTCCACCTCTTCAGCTTTAATTTTTAACATTTTGAGGCTTAGTAGTTAAAGAAGTGTCAAATAATTTCTGTGCACAAATGAACAGACTTTATTTTTTAAATAATGTTGTTAATTAACAGGTAACATGTTTAAGAGATAACACAACACTGGACAACAAAGAACAAAGGATGTCCACATATTTCAGTCCACAATCCACATCAACCTGTGCTGAATGAGACTGAAACAGTCAGTTCACTGTATCAGTCAATGAGCTGCACCTTTAAACTGTGCTCTGAATCAGATGCTCTTTAGTTTTGATTTTAGACTGAGATGAATGTATAAAGTTTATATTTTCGCCTGTTAAACCATGTTGTTGTTTGGTGTCTAATTTAACATCTGTTAGCTACAGTTTGTTATGGTCTGTTCATTTGTGTGTACATTGCTTGGTTTTGTCTGTGATACCTGTCCCGCTCCGTGAGACTCAGGCTTGGTGTGAGAGTAAACACCGAGTGCAGCGTCCTCAGTAAATTTCACTTCTCTCCAGCAGCTGATGAGATTTCTGACTCCGGGGCAGTGTTGGACAGACTGCCGTCACTATCTCTATGTCCTGGAGAAGTCCTGGATACAGGATCAGAGCATCTGACTCCTCTGCAACAGGCTCAGATCAGTCTCATCATCGATGGACGGCTCAGATTTGTTAGTTCAGCCTCCTCCTCTGTCAGGAGGTGCTTTGGTTTCTGTTTGCAGTGTGCGTTGTATCAGAAGGTGCTCTGCAGCAGACAGTGGCAGCCGCAGCCGGCCGGACACTCGTCCTGCCGGCGGAACCAGTCCATCATGTGACTGGTGTGTCCTCCGTGGCCGCAGCTCAGGCAGAAGTTGGAGGAGCCTCGTACGGCCACGTGACAGATGGCACACTGGAAGGTCAGACGTTTGCAGACGGCGCACTGAGTCCCACGAGCCTGACTGCGACAGTGACAGCAGTACACACCAAACTCTGCGGACAAAACAGAGCAGGGGGTTCAGATCAGCCGGACCACAGCGTCTTCATGAGAAGATCTGAGATGCTTGATAACTATCAGCTGAGAAGAAACTTCCAAAGTGAGTTAAATAAGTGAAAGCCCTTCTGGAAGAATGGTCAAATATTCCCATAAACACACTCCTAAACCTCATGGAAAGCCTTTCCAGAAGAGCTGAAGCTGTTATAACTGCAAAGGGTGGGTCGACATCATGTTGAACTCTATGGATTAAGAATGAGATGTCACTCAAGTTCATATGCGTGTGGAGGCAGACGAGTGAATACTTTTGGCAACATGGTGTAAATCTGTCAGATTCTGATTTGGCAGATGTCACAGTTTGTGCCACACTGACCCTCACAGCTGTGTGGTGCACAAAGTAGGATCTCTAAAGTTTCTCTTAAAAACAACTGTCTCCTTATGTCATAACGATGTCATGAAGGCAACACACACATGCCGTCAGTCTTCTCAAATCATCTGTGGCTCTGTGGTTTGCTCCCTAACATTCAGCTGTTTGTTTTGTTGGTTTCTGTGTGAGTTGCTGAGGGAAAGTCCTGGATTGTTAAAATACGAGTGAGTTTAAGGTTTCATCTGTTTGATGTTAGTTGTGGGCGGAGTATCAGCAGAGTAACGTACCGATGCCTTTGTGAGGTTCAGGAGGACAGGAGGCGAACTTGAGCACGTCAGCTCTTTTCTCTCTCAGACCCCAGCGGTACAGGATTTCACCGTAACACTTCTTAAAGTCATCAAACTGCAGCGTGTTGGCGGGGTCCAGCAGTCTGCAGAGGAAAAGGAAATGACATCATAGATCTGTTAGTGAAGTACAAATCAGACTCACCAGTTCTCCCACCGCCCTCTTTGAAGATAAACAGGTCACCTCTTGTTCATGTCGTGCTGCTCACGCTCTCGTTCCCGGGGATCTGTGTAACCCTGGTTTCCGTAGCGATAGTCGTCAGGAGACGATTCACCCCAGGGGTTGGCGTGCTCGGAGTCTCGACCTGAAAGTAAAACGGAAGTGTTTGGGTGGGGGCCAATGTAAACATCTTACTGACTTGCTGTGCTACGGCAGCAGTCGGCCTGTGTGTGGCACTGTGCAGACTCACCTGTGTTCCAGGTGGTTGTAGTGATGGAGTCTGAGGTGCTGGAGCAGGAGCCTGAGGTGACGGAGCTGGAGGTGTAGCTGGGCTGGTACATGATATGGTTTAAATATGGAGAGAACTTCTCTGTTTTCAGACAACATCTGTAAAACCTGCACACTGACATCACACCCACTGCCCTCAGTGATTGGTCAGCTATGCTGAGGTTAGAAAGGGGGCGGGGCCTGACCTTCTTTCAGGCACTATTCATGTGAACGTTAAACAGAGAATTCAAAGAAGACATCGAACTTACATATCGTGAGTGGTGTGGGGGGAACATGGAGGAGCGTGACGGATGGTGTCCATACAGGGAGTAACAGTCTGGAGGTGGAGCCTGAGCTCTGAACACGCTGCACAGCATGGCCAGAGTCTGGACGTCACTCATCTGACTGTAGTGATCCAAACTGAAGGGTTTGACACAGACACAGTTCAGTCGGGCTCTGAAACCTAAGCCTGACCCAGTGAGTCCAGATTTAACATGTTCTGCAGCACTCAGCCTGTGGGAAGTGACCCCCACAGTCAGGTTACAGTTTTCCCAAAGAAATCATGATTTTAAATCTGGGCGGCACGGTGGTGCAGTGGTTAACACTGTCGCCTCACAGCAAGAGGTTCGAACCCCGGTCTGAGCTCTTCTGTGTGGAGTTCACATGTTCTCCCTGAGCCTGTGTGGGTTCTCTCCAGGTTCCCCGGCTTCCTCCCACAATCCCAAAAACATGCACATTAGGTTAACGGGCTACTTTACACTGTCCCTGTGTGTGTGTGTGTGTGTGTGTGTGTGTGTGTGTGTGTGTGTGTGTGTATGTGTGGTTATCAGTCTTTGTGTGTCGGCCCTGTGATTGACTGGTGACCAGTCCAGGGTGTACCCCGCCTCTCACTCATAGGTCAGCTGGGATAGGCTCCAGCTCCCCGACCCTGATGGATGAAGCGGTGTAGAAAATGGATGGATGGATTTTAAATCTTGTTAAAGCTGAAACTGAATAAAGGAGAATTTTACACTGTTTGATTCAAACAGACTGTGTTTACAGACAAAAGCCGCTCGTTACGTTCTGCCTTTCTTTGGGTCCTGGAACAATAACAGACCGTGTGAAGCTAAAACAAGAATTTATATCTCAAATAAACTCACAGAGTCTCCAGCAGGTGGCGTCCAAACGGGTGTCTGGCCCAGGGAGTCTCTGTGTCCGGGTCTGAATCTGGACTCAGGTCCTGACTTGTCGCCGCAGATGCCAAAGCCCAGACCTGCCCTCACAAAAACACAGACTGTGACGGACTGATGGTCTGCAGGAATTTTACAGACACTCAGGTTTTATTCAGTCCTGACCTTTGCCACGTCTCTGCGTCCGACTGCGAGCGCTGCTGCTGCGTTCTTCTGACACGTTTCCTGGATGTCGCTGACGTTCAGACTGAACAGGACAGAAAACATCAGCTGTTAGACCAGAAATCAGAGAAAGATATTTCCTGCAGCTCAGTGTCATTAAATGTCTTTTGTGTGACGGACTCTATTGACTGTACTGTAAAATCAAGAAAAGCAGCAAATTGTCACATCTGAGAACATTCAACCATCAATTCTCTGACATTTTTGAATGAATTGATCTTGAATTATCAGTGACTGATTGATGAATGGACTAATTGCAGCTCTGATTTCAGGTGTATGTCAGGCTGTGACTGGACTCTCACATGTAGCTCTCTCCCAGAGCTTTGTGGACGGGGAGCAGACAGGAGATCTCCTGGATGATGACTTTCCCGGCTAGTTTGATGGGACGGTTGCCGTAGTCTGTCCCCTCTCGCTTCGTCTTAAACCGGCGGGATTTCTGATGGACGGACAGAAGGATAGACGGGAGGAGGAGGGAGACAACAGGTCCAGAGGAGACAAAGCACCACTTGATTAAAAGTGGCCCGGATGACAAATTACAGACAGAGACTGTTCACACTGCGAGACGCTGACTGAAGCTGATGAGTCCACATTGGTCCTGTGAGCAGGTACAGATGTTACTGTGAAGGAAAATTTGTGGGAATTAAAAAAAAAACATCTGGAATTTTCCTGGGAATTTACCGCAGTAACTTCTGAAAATTTCCACTACGCAGACCAAACTGAAGGGCCAAAGATCCCAGAGGTCTTCAGGGTTCATCCTCTTTAGACCACGAATATCTTCAGTTAATTCTATCAAAATCTGCCTTGTAAGATTTGAGAATTCTCAAAACCTTGAGACTGAATGTGGTTCCTGCTCACGTCTCAGCAGAACAGGAACGTTCCCTCCCACCTTCAAACTGAGGATCCACGCGTCACCTCAGAGAGAAGAAGCGTTTCCTGTTCGCACTGTGGATGGTTCAGCAGAGACTCGTCAGTGTGAACACGTTGTTAGTTTTCAGTTTATTAACAAACTAATATGTCATCTGAAAAGCCAGATTACCGTAAAACAGTTTAAAAATTAAGTTCAAACTAATTCAAAGCCATTTGTGCTCACAGGTGATCACAGAAACTTACCTGCTGTCAAACGTTAGTGAACACGGAGAGACACTGGTGCAGAGCAGAGAGGGAGTCAGGCAGCAGAGTTACTGCTGGTTGAACTTCAGTTATGTGTTTGCAAACTGGTCTCTTCTGTCAGCAGTACATGCTGGTGATTGCTAAGCTAACAGTGTTAGCGTTAGTAACCGCTGCTAAATGCACACACAGATCACATACTGTGTGTGTAAAACTGTGCATGTTCTCAATTGTATTTCATTCCATTTTCTTTAGTCCAGTTATTTTATCATTCTGAATGGGAGACTGAGTGTAGCTCTGGGTTAAGTTCAGATTCTGCTGTAAAGGATCTGAGGTCGTCCATCCATACAGTTCAACATGTAATTAACACATAATTCAAGTTCACTTTGTCTCAGTTTGTGTTAGTAGGAGCGACATCAGCCAATCAGTGACATGCAAACAAAACGTTAAAATCCCAACGCTGTAATGAGAGAAAACCCAGAGAGGAGGAACAGCAGAGGGAAAGATGGGAGAACAGAGGGATGGATGGGTGGTTTGATGGAGGGATAGAGGCTCAGTACCGGCCAGTCATGGAGGGTTTGGACAGACCATCGGCGGGAGGCAGAGATTGGGAGCTTCTGATTGGAGGAGAGTGAAATGGAGTGGCCCACAGCAGCATGGGAACAGGTGATTGGCCAGAGAAAAACAACATAGAAAAGAAAAAGTAAAAATAAATAAAAACCATCAGGGAGACAGAGACAGGACGTTCACACAGAGACACCACGACGGTCCAACACGTTTCATCTCCTCAAGGTATCAGAGAGCTCTGCCCCGGCCCGTTTATTTATGGCAGCGCTTCATAATCCCAGCCCCACTGAACTACCCATCGGCTCAGTGTATTTACTGGCAGTGTGAGCTGTGAAGGACACATGGGCTTCACATGGAGGCTGACTGGGGGTAAAGAGTGATGACAAGACAAATTCAAGTTGTGATCGATCTGTGACTCTGTAACTGAAACTGTTCAGAAACGCAGAGCAACTTCATCAATCATTCAATCTGGATTCTGTGAAGTTCAAATCTCAGTTTTTCTGGCTGACGTTGTTCAACAGGACACAAGGACGTGACGCTGAAGCTGAGTTCAGGGTCAAGATGTATTCGCTTACACTCAATCACTGCCCTGCCGTGCTGTCCTGACAGGTTCAGTGAAGTTTCTTCTTCTACGGGCTGATTAGTGGTTAAATCTGTGTTGTACTCACTCAGTAGCTTTGTCTGTTACGAACTTCCGTACAGTCGATAACGAGTTAATGGGATAAAGGTTGAGTTTGAGTTATTTAATCAACAACAACACATCACACCTGTACAAAGACGTGATCAGAAATACAGCACACGAGTGAGTGAGTGTGTGTGTGTGTGTGTGTGTGTATGTGTGTGTGTGTGCACGTCTCACCCGTTCTTTATAGTAAAAGGAGGAGATGGAGACCGTGTCTTTGTCGGAGCGGGTCGGGCTGCCGCTGTAGAGTCTCAGGGTGCTCTGGGACTCTGAACGCATCTTCATTGGCGTTAGCACACCACTGTGATAGGCCGACAGAGCTGACAGAGACCTGAACACGAACACAGTCCACTGTTACAGGAAACCCTCTCGTCCTGTCTCCTCCAGAGTCATATGTTTCAGACACGTTTGCAGTGTCATCACTCGTAACAGCTTGAAATATTTTAAACTGCAGCTCTTTTATTTTAATTTAATTTATTTTGTTACCTGGGAGTGGGCTCAGTGGGTGGGGCAGAACGGTGCATGGTGATTGGTCGGGTAAAGTACACCAGGCAGCCGGTGCCACAGAAACGAGCGCCGGAGGTCCGAGGGAAAGGGATGTTGGCATCCTGGAAAACAAAGATCGTTTGTGAAACACACCACGAGGTGAAGCCTTCGGACGACAGCTCCTCTGATGATTCACAGAAAATGTCGTGGTGATGAGGATGTCGTCCGTCTCTGCTCATATCAACAGTTACTGTGTAGTTCATTTACTTTTAGAGTTTACTCAGTGTTTCCTCAGTGTGTGAACAATGTGAAGTCTCTCTGTGGCTCAACTAATGACTATTATCAATATCACTTATCATTATCAAACATTATCAGCTGTTTTTCATATTATCTGTTTAGTCTGTACGATGGTGAGGTCTTTGTTACCTGATAGGATCCGTACGTGTTGGTGACTCGAGGAAACGCCTGCAGGGCCGGAGTGACGGGGTTAGAGAGGACGAAGGGACCGGAGGCCGGACCGTCCTCCTGTGTCTGAGGGAGGACACAAGGAGACACCGATCTTCCATGAGCTGTAAACTCAGAATACAACGTTCAGTCCACCTACAGATGCTCTGTAGGTTTATGTTCTATACCCATGAGCCTCGGCCACTGTTGCCATGGTTACTGAATTCACCCACAACTGACTCAGAAAGACGTCTGAAGGGTGTTTGAAGGTTCAGTCCAGACTCAGGTCTAGTTTAGGGTTAGAAGGAAGAATATGTGGAATCAAAGACAGACAGACAAACGTCTTCTCACCATGTCGGACTCCAGACAGGAAACCAGCTGTCGAACACACGGCTCCAGACAGTTCTGGTTCCTCTTCACCTTCTGTAGAGACGTGTCTGTCAGGATCTGAACAGAGACAAAGACACGTCTGGGTTCAGGACGTCATCCTCAGAGCTCTCAAACTGATCAGATTTATTAGATTCTAAACAACTGATTACTGATCACCAATACTGATCACGTATGTTTGATCAATTCTTCTTCTTACAGCTGACCGTTGTATCATTCAGTCGTACCTGTCAATCACAGACCTAACTGGTGTGTATAGGACAGCTTTTCTTTATAGTGCATTGTGGTGCGCTCAGGAGCATCTGTACCTTCTGGATCTTGGTCTTCATGGCAGAGGGGATGGTGGTCGGGGAGACAAACTGGAAGGTCGGCGCTGCGTTGTTGGGATACTGGGTGGGAAACTTGACCACCAGATGAACCTGATGGCTGCCGAAGTGAGCCGACACCACACAGCTGCGGTTCACTGCGTCCATCTGCACAAAAAGAAAATCCACAACACCCTGAGTGTGTCGGCCTCCTGCTGCCTCATCAAATTAAAATGCAGCTTTGAACAGAACATCTCACAGTTTGAGTTCCTAATGTCACCTTCTTATTCACAGTGGTTGATTATGACTTTTCACCAGTTTGCATTAAAAATATGGAAAAACTGATAAATCAGTGAAAGGAAAGCTCAAAATAAAGGTGTGAGCAGGAAGGAGAACCAACAAATAACCTGTACACGTTACAGTCTCACCTCCACGTTGACGTTTCTGATCTGCAGGTTGACCAGAGAGAACTCCTGCTGCAGGGTCTGAGGGAGACCTGAACACACCGCCGAGTCCTGACGAGCTCCGGAGCTCAGAGAGTTTTCCTGATCTGTGAGGTGGAAGACGGGAGGGAAGCGTGAAGCAGAGATGCCGTGTGACTGTCAGTCACATGGACTTTACATCCATGTCATGAGTCACAGTTTGGGTTTTTAGTTTCCAGGTTTCTGCTCCTGCTCCGTGGTGATGTGTCATCTGTAGTTTGGTTTTATTATCTCTGATGTGATGGTGGTGAGAAGCTCCGGCTTAAATACGCCGCCGGTCACTTTTTCAATTCAAGAAGCAAAGCAGCAAAGTCCGCAATGGACACGTGTGTAGACACGAAGGCAGGGACGTACAGACATGTCCATTTAATCAGATTTAAAGCTGTGTGTGCGCCTGGTACAGAAATGTAACTGTATGTTGTGTGGACACTTTTCTGTCTCACCCTGCAGGTTCTCAGCAGCAGGACCGACACTGTGGTGACTCTCAGGCTCCTGGGAGGACAAAGACTTCTCTGACTCCACGGTCTGAGACATCCCCTCCATCAGGTCTTCCACCATGTCACTGACACACAGCTGCACCACAACAACAGCGAGCTCTCGTCAGAATGACTCAGATCAGGGGAGCAGGTCTGTGAACTCATCTCTCTGAGGCTGCACACTGACCTGCTGCAGCTGAGGATCCACCCTCCATATCCTCAGAGTCTGATCTCTGGACCACGTGACCAGCTGGTAATCCTTAGAGCCTGTAGAGTCAACAACAACAACAACAACACACATTAAAATAACTGCAGAGCACAGACGAGTTAACCCCACAGGCTCCTATCAGTATGTGGAGGTCTGAAATCTGACCTCATGTAAACTTCTGGTGTCAGAAATTCAAAGGTCACTGTGACTCTTTAAAACACCAGAATGTCCCAGCTGTTCTGGACCTTTCAGTCACATCACATGATCTTCCTCAGCAGATGAAGCAGCTCAGGTGTAATGTAGGTGTGTAGTGTAGATGTGACATTAACTATTTATTATTCACAGAGTTTGATTTTCAATCAGCAGGGGAAGCAGGAGGAACTGTTAGCCTAGCTTAGCACAAAGACTGGAAGCAGGGGGAACTGTTAGCCTAGCTTAGCACAAAGACTGGAAG
>JBBMJY010000001.1:29098255-29128229 GCA_037833715.1 Toxotes lorentzi | reverse complement strand
TTAGCACAAAGACTGGAAGCAGGGGGAACTGTTAGCCTAGCTTAGCACAAAGACTGGAAGCAGGGGGAACTGTTAGCTCTGGTCTGCCTGATTTGTAGACAGTCACCTTCTTTCTGTGGCCTCCACCGGAACTCGAGCACCACGTCGTCGTGTCCCACGAAGGCGTGAACGGGGCTGTTGAGGTCGAGCGTGCTCCACAGTAACAGACTGTTCTCTCTCCTCAGCTGAGGAACCATCACTGTGACCAGACCGTTAGAGAATGGCTGAGATGACACACACACACACACACACACACACACAGGAAGATTAATCAATAATCATTTTGACACACAGTGACACTGAATGACGGCTCTAGGAAATTGTGATGCACATTTTTCATTTTCTGATTCTTTATAGACCAAATGATTATTCCAGAAAATAATAAGAAGAAGAAAAATAACTGATAGTTGCAGCCCTGCGTTAGAAAGCTAGAATCTGGTATTTAACTAAAAGCATGGTATTATTGGTTGATTTATGATTTTATCACAGATAAATGTGCATGTATTTCAGTCAGTAATAAGAAACAGCAGAAGTGAAGTACTGACATCAGGTTCCTGGATGATCAGGGGAAGGTTGGTCTGTTTCACCCTCCTGTGATCTCTCGTCTTATTCTCAGTGTGAGCTCAGGTGTTGATACTCACCGTGTACCTGGCCTTCCACACCGGCACCTGACAGGACAGGATGTTCAGGTACTTTCTGGGCTGTCTGTAATCCCAAAACTACACGCACACACACCAAACAGGGGAAATGACAAAATAAACACGAATGGCAAAGAAGAGCTGTGGACAGAAAATCAAATGTGGAGTCCTTCAATAAAACAGGTTACTAAAGATTTCCAGCTGTGGTGTCCCTCAGTGTTTGTGTCGGCGTTTGTCTGAGTGTGTTCCTCACCCTCACTGAGTTGTCCTGGCTCGACGTGGCGAGGATGAACTCGTTGTCCGGATGCCAGTCGAGGCCGTGGATCTTCGACAGGTGAGCTGCCACGTACTCCACCGCCGTGTTCGGCTTCTGTTCAGAAATTAGAAATTAGACACACACACACACACACACACACACACACACACACACACACATCAGCTCAGTATGTGGTTCAGAAACATGTTTGTTAACTAGAAGTCAGTCACTCACTCTTTTATCCCAGATCCGTACGTCTCCATCGTGACTGGACGCCAGCAGGTACTGGTTCTTCCTGTTCCACTTCACCTGAGACGCCCCAGCTACAAACACAAGAGACGACAAGAGGACGGAAACAACAGGATGAAGGAGGAGAATAAAGTCCAGGGAGACGACGTAAGCACGGTCTGGTCCTTTAAATACTCACCGACAGCAGACAGAGCCACCGTGGGTTTCCGAGTGTCTCTGTGAAGTCCAACAGAGACGCAGAGACCATGTTAGTAAGTGGGCCCAAATAACCTGTGAGTGACCCTGGTGGTACAACTGGCAAATCTGAACTGAGACGTGTGGGGTGGTTTCTATCAGGTGATGACATGATTACTTAATAAATATTTTGTGTACTCATGAACTTGTAAACAAAAACTGACTAAAATGTTTGAAAAAATAAAGAGTGGATTTATGGTGAAACAGTTTTATCAACTTCTGTTTCTCAGGTCGGGACTGAACTTTGAGTCGAACCTGGAAACATGAACAGCTGAGTGAGACTGTGCTCTCCACTCCATATGTCAGGGTGTAAACCTCGTTCAATTAGAATTAGAATGATCACAGTCTCCTCTGACCTCGTGTCCCAGATGTAGATGTAGGTGTCCACTGAGCTGGTGACCAGGAACTCCGGCTCAAACCAGGACCAGTCCAGATCACTGGAGACATCAAAACATCACATTCAGTCCGTGAACACATCACAGTGAGTCCGGACTGAGAGAGGTGCGTTTGATTTAACTCTGTTGTTACCTGATGACCCGGGTGTGTCCCTGCAGGGAGGTGTGAACTTCTCCACAGCCCTCCCTCCACGAGTACAGATCCACACGCTGGTTACTCTGAACACACACACACACACACACACACACTGAGGAAATGCTTTTCCATTCTACTACTTTATAATTATTTCTTTATTTTCAAATCAGGTTTTAACATCAGATCTTCATCTTTAAGAGCAGAGCTCACCGAGGCGGCGAAGACATGGGACTCTGATTTGTGCGGGTTCCACTGGACCGTCCCCACGTCCCACTTACTCTGTCTGCCAATTTTCCGAGGAGGTTCAGACGGAGCCTCCAGGTTCACCAAGTACAGAAAACGCCGCCTGAGAAACCAGAATGAGCACAACAGAAGGTTGTAGAGACAGTTTGTGTGATGATGTGTTCACTGACGGAACGTGTTTCATTTGTCTCCACCACGTCAGCGTTACTCCTCATTTCATGATGACTCGCTGTAATAACTTTTACCTGCAGCTGTCAGTGTCACGGTGGACACACAGGTCTAAACTAAGACATATGAATGTCCACAGTGAACACCTGTGGTGGGTTCAGGTGCCCTGACTTACCCGGACAGGACAGCGTGAGAGCCCAGGCAGTCCACGGACATGGCAGTGGCCTGAAAACACAGCAGCAGAAGAAGGTGACAGCTGATCTGAAACCTGCAGATAACAGTGACTTTCCTGTCTTGTATCGTACCTGTGTGTACCAGTCACCTCTGAATGATCACACAACAGGAGACAGAGTTTGATCTACAGCCGGTTGGTTCGATGTTTTAGAACTTGATCTGAAGGTAAAGCAGCCCGATTGGTGTAAACACTGCCCTGGGTTTACTGTGTCGGCTCGTTTGTAATCTGATTAAAAATAAAATTAACTTAATCAACTGAAATAATTCAAACATTAAAACTAATTCCACAGATGACAGTGCTGTGAGTGTCAGTAACTGGTATAATAGAGACTAAAATCAAATCTGTACATTAAGGGCTGCAATTAAATTTTTCATAATAAATTAGTTCCAATCTATTTATTATTTTAAATAAAATGACAGAAAAGCTGCAGCCAAATTGATCAGCTGCATCATTTGAGTCACTGTTCCAGCTCAGACTTTTATATTTGAATATTTGCAGGAGGTTTTTATGATAAAGTGAACATCTTTGTGTTTTTGATGTTGTGAAATGTGGTGGTCACGTTTTTGTATTTTCCAACCTTTTTTGTATGAAACAGTTAATCAATCATTCAATCAATTAATCGAGAAAACAACAGGGGACAAACAACAGGGAAAAAAATGATCATGAAATCAGCTGCAGCCCAAGATCAATGACTTTTACAAAGAACTGAAGAAATTAGTTGATAATTTATTTCTGTTTCAGCACAAAATCTAAATGTTCTGGAATAACAAGGCGCTAAAGGCTTGAATGCATGAATGTTCTCACACTGATTTGGCTCCACACATTGATTTATTCCCTTTAATATCAAATTATTTGACCTGTTTTCCTTCAGGACGAAGCTGTAACCACAACATGTTACTCATAAACAACTTAAACGATCATTTCATTAAAATCGATTAGAACAAAGTGTCACACTTTAAAGTTGAACTGACGCTGTAGTTTTGTGTTTTATGGTGTTTAACAGGACTTTTCCTGAAGTTTCCCTCTGTTTAACTGTCCTCCACCTGTCCACCTGTCCACCTGTCCACCTGAGCTGTCCGTCTCTTTAATCACACCGGAGCTTTCGGACAGAAATACCTGTGCATCCCGAAACTCCACCACCACATTCTCACTGCTCCACCGAGCCGCCATCTTCCGCCGTCTTCTACCGTCAACAAACGTCACATGACCTCGATGACGCTCGCCGTTGCATTCAGGGACTGTAGGAAAAACGGGAAACCAGATTAACGAGATGCTTGGCATTACAATACGGGGAAAAAAACACCATTTTTGCCTCGTTTGTTGTAGACGCACATTTCTGACAGTTAAAAATGCATAATGAGGAAAAGTTAGTAATGGTAGCAAAAGATATATCCATCGGCATAGCTGCTTTTTACTTCATATTTTTCGACCTGTTGTCTCTTAAGAAATTTCTGCTACTAAAAGATACAGTAATATTTTGAGATAAATAACTAACTTATTAGCGAAAGAGTCACAATTATGAGATAAAGTCAGAATTACCATGAGCAGTTTTTCTTCCTGGCACCAACAGGCTCCCATATAAGGAATATGGTTCAAGATTAGTATGACTGGAACAGACGCAACACACCGAAATATCTTAAAGGTAAAACCAGACAATCCAACTTAAACACATAATGTAAACTCAGAAATGAAAAAAAAAACATGGCAAAGTCAAAACAACAAATATGAGAGCAAATACAAACTAAATGTGTTTATTTAAAAAAAAATCGAAGTTAATAAAGCGTCAAATTTCCCACACGGATGACACTGCGTTGCTTCTGTCTGTCACGTGACTGGGTCGTCTCCTCTGATTGGTCAGTCTAGTCGCTGGTCATCTATCCAAGATGGCACCGACCCTTGTGGAGCATGTTGTGGCAGACGCAGGAGCGTTTTTAAAGAAAGCCCCTCTGCAGGTGAGACTTTGTTTGGTTTGACCTTAAATCGGACTCATGAGATCATAAACACCTGTCAGGTGATCGTGTAGCGTCAGTGTGTCGGTCAGTGACTCCGTACAGACTGAACCTGTCTGTGCCGGAGGCCCGTGGACCTGCTGACAAACCGCGACCCGTTCATCTTATAACCACAAACGGTTTACAGACTGTGAGCAGGTTAAAACGAGACTAAATACGAGAAAGAATTAACCGTTACTCTCCGCAGTGATCTTACCTCACCTGCACAGGTGTCACGTGTCACAGAAACCAGCTGCGGTGAGTCTGAAACATGTGAAATCTTTCTGTTGGCTCGTGTTGCAGGAAATCGGCAGGAACATCTACACCCTGAGAGATGTGGTCGACGAGATCAGAGACAAACCCACCAGGAGGAGTCTGGCCTTTCTGCCGTACCAGCTCAACTTTAAAGAACCACATCCCGAACACATCAGACACGGTGACTGAACCTGAACATGTCAGGAGGGCTGTGGATTTTTACATGTTCCTAACTAACCTGTTTATATTCTAAGTAGGAGTAAATTCACCTGTTCACCTGTATCTGATACCTCCATCTTGTGTGAGCCGCTCGTCCTGGGTCATAACGTGTGGTGAAGCCCTGAATGTGTTTGTTGTCTCTCTCCAGTTACAGAGTTCTCCAAGAAGACCGGAGACTACCCGAGTCTTTCAGTCACAGATATCAAAGTCCTGGCTCTGACCTACCAGCTGCAGCTGGAGCACGTCGGCTCCCAACACCTGAGGACGGAGCCTGAGGTCAAGGTACCTGATGCATCACTGACCCACAGTCAGAGGCTGCAGTCATGCTTCTCCTCCGGTGGAGTTAGGCTAGCAGTTTCCCCCTGCTGCCAGTCTTTGTGCTAAGCTAGGCTAAACGTGGTCTTTGGGATTGATTCTTTTGCCTTCTGCTTTACACTGTGTCTCTGAACAGAGTCCGATTCAGCTTGTTGACTCTGTATATCTTCTGTTTCAGGTTAACATTCACTGCACACAGCGCCACCCAGAGACTCCTGTTAACGTCGCAGGATTTCACTTTCCCTCTAAGGTGAAACTCAGATGGTTTGACTTATCCAGGCCCGTTAGCTCCTCATCAGGATGATCATCTGTAGGAACTTTGTCCAACTGTGTTGAGTCTTTTCCTCAATGTCTCTCAGAAACCTGTGAGCAGTTCGAGCAGCAGACAGAGTCAAACAGAGTCAGAAGCTTCAAACATGAGTGACTGTGAAGAGTTCAACAGCTTCCAGTTCTGGAGAGAGCCGCTGCCATCCATCGACCACAGCCTGCTGGAGCTACTGGTGAGTCGGACCAGCAGTGGTCTACGATTTGATACCAGAGTAAACGAGCTGTGAAACATTGAAGTGCTGTTAAATGTCTGTCATCGTTGTTATGGCTCCTTCAGGATCCAGTGGAGGTTTCGAATTGGAATAACTCACAGAAACAGACGTCACCTGCGACTACCGACAGCGAAGAGTTCAACAGCTTCCAGTTCTGGAGAGAACCGCTGCCGACCATCGACGACAGCCTGCTGGAGTTACTGGTGAGTTTCCATGACTTGGATTGACAAACTGCTCTGGGCTCTTCAGCCCCGGCAACAGCTGCGCGTCCTCAGGAAGCTGAATTATTTTGGGATGTCAGTCACCTGTTCTGCTACGACCCAGTTTGACCGTCTCTGGCCTCTGGACTACAGAAGGCTGGGTTTTAGTTGTGCATGAGGCTGTGAGGTCATGAGACACAAACAGCGTTCTGGATCCTGATTGGCCGATGACATCAGGTTGTGACTGTGTTACTGTTGCTGATTGGTTGTTGTCATGGTGATGATGTGTGTTTGTTTTCAGAAAGTGGACGGTGTCTCAGTGTCAGACAGCAGGTCGGACACATCACCACAGACAGAGGACCAATCAGAGGACGAGGACAAAGAGAACGCGCCTGAAGAGGATGATGAAGATGATGGAGGAGGTTGGATCACTCCCAGTAACATCAAACAGGTGAAGATGGAGTCGGCTGATTGGACGGCTCCTGCTGATGTCAGAGTTGGATGTCTGACCACCGACTTCGCCATGCAGGTAACAGACGCCTGGTATCTGTCGCGTCGTTTCATTGGTCTCTGACTTCAGTTTTCTTTCACCCAGAGAACGTCCAGCTTTTTTCAGTCAGTCTGAAACATAAGGTGCAGAAAATCCCCACGTTTGAGAAGCTGGAACCAGAAAATGACAATAAATCATAATTATATAAAAATGAATCAATTTATCGACAAATCGGTTCAGCTCTGAGGTTTTTATCTTTCCAGAACGTTCTGATTCAGATCGGACTTCATGTTCTCTCTGTTAATGGGATGGTGATCAAACAGGCCAGGAACCACATCCTCAGGTGTCACGCCTGCTTCAAGTGAGTGCAACACTTACAGAACACGGGGTCGTTCAGATGTAAAAGGTTCATCCTCTGCTGTTAAAACAACAGACGGTCGGTTAATGTGTCTTTTAATTCCAGGACGACCAGTAACATGGACAGAGTGTTCTGTCCTCACTGTGGAAACCAAACGCTGAAGAAGCTGGCGGTGACGGTCAGCGAGGATGGGAACATGCAGATGCATTTCTCCAAAAACCCCAAAGTGTTGAACCCGAGAGGACTGAGGGTGAGACACAAAACCCAAAACCAAACTCCGCTCTGAACTCAGGTCCTGACGACCGGTTCCAGTTGTATTGTCCACTTTGGTTGTCTTTTTTTTCCCCGGTTCTCGTCCCCGTGTCAGATTCTGTAGAACTCCTGTGATCAAATATGTGATTATGGATTTTCCTCTCTTCTCAGAGCACAGGTGCAGTTCCTTCATATTTTGGCTCAGTTATTTTCAGCGGACTCATTAACCCTCCTGTATTGTGTGTTTCAGCACTCACTGCCTCTGCCTCAGGGAGGGAAACATGGCAACAACCCCCATCTGGTGGAGGACCAGCGCTTCCCCCAGCAGAGACTGTCCCGAAAGGCTCGTCAGAAGACCGATGTCTTCAACCCGGACTACATGGCCGGGACGTCGCCTTTCTGTGAGAACGACATCTACAGCCGAGCGGCCAACCTGCAGATCAGAGACGGCCAGTGTGGAGGCGGCAGGAGACGAGCCAACCCCAACGCCGCCCGCAAGAAGTTTGTCAAAAAGAAGTGAAGAGCTGACGAACACTTGGACTCGTGAAGACACGGCGTCATCGGACCTGACCTCACATCCATCAGTAGCTTCACTGATTTCCTTCCTTCCAGCTGCTGCTCTCAGTCTGAAGATAATCAACAGATAATCTTCATTTATTGTTTATCTGATGAGTTTAATGTTCTGAACACTTCCTGCTTTCAGCTTCAGAGTAAAGGCTCTGAAAGGAAGGAAATAAATCTGAAAACTGACAGATGATCTGGAAACATGATGGACAGGAATGAGTGTGTGATTTCAGCTGAGAGCATGCACAAACTGCGGTGTAGTCCTTTAAATATGAAACCAGCATTTCTCCCTTTGTACAGACACACACACACACGCCCTGTTAAACCCCCCGATATCTTGAGACTGATGTATCAATATAATGTTTCTATATTAATAATCAATAAATGCAGAGATTGACTTCAGCTGTTGGAGAATCACACGTGCACTGACAGAATCCGTTTGACTCATTTTAATTATTTTCTTTTTAAATTTGCTTTACATTTCCAGCTTTATTCACGAAGGCACTTGAGCATGTGAGATTAAAGTTCAACACGTTTAACTGCACGAAAAACAGGTGATGTGCACGTGTGCAAGACCTGGATCCACCCGTTGACCTGTGTTTTCCTGATCCTCAGCTGTTCAGCATTTATCTTAGACTGGTAGACTCACACCCACAGAAAAACAGATCAGCATCCTCCAGGAGGAACGAGGTTTTTCTGATCCCCTTCCCTGATTTCAGGGTTTGTTTGTTTACGAGACGAGGTGGAGACAGAAGTTTGGCCTTTAAACAGTGTTTTTCCAATACACACTTTTTTTTTTTAACTTTATCATTGAGTTCATAAAGTTTTGACAAAATAAAAAACCCACAACCAGGTCCCAGGTTCTTTTTCAGTCAAACCCAAAGATCCAGTGACTCAGTACTGAAGCCATAAATAAAAAATTCAGCGTCTGTTACTCCAAAGAAAACTCTTTGTCCTGTATCGTCTCTTCATCTTCATCCTCACACTTAGGCTCTGTCACTTCAGGACCCGCCTCGGTCCCAGGGTCTCTTGGACTGGACCTGGTCAGTGTTGGGTCTAGATCTGTTACTGGTTCTTTAAGTTGCGCCTCGAACATCAGGTCGCTCAGTTGGGTGATGATATCGACGTCGGGCGCTGGCAGTGGAGCCAACATCTCTTTCTGTGGAAGCACAAAGTCCAGAGGACCAAGAACCGCAGCAAGGTCGATGCAGCCCAAACTGTCGTACCTGTGCAGCTGGGTCGGAGGAACACCTGCAGAGAGACAAAGGTTGTGTTCATAACTCCATTTACATTTCAGTATCTTTTTCAGAGAAACACCTCACTGAAGTTTGAAGCTGGCTGTCGTGAAAAGCTGACCCTGTAAATGGAGTTAGAGGAGAATGTGTTCGGCCTCATTTGCTCCAGAACAGGATTTGGACCCGTGGACAAGCTACTGTTTGGTCTCACCAGGTCTAAACCAGCCGTCAGTACTCGTTCATGACTGACCAAAGATTTTATGATAACAGTAAGACCCGGGCTGTAAAAAGCAGGATTTCCTCACCCAGAATGAGAGCGACCTGAGCCGGAGGAAACAGGACCTGCAGACAGTGGTTGAGGAACGGCAGCAGATCTTCAGCGTACGAACAGCAGAACTGCACAAACAGCTCCTTCTCTCTGCTGCTGAAGGCCGACTCCTCCGCCCGGTGAAACACCAAAATCTGTCGGGTCACCTGACAGGAAACAAGACCAACAACACTCAACAGACCAGTCTAGACCTGCAGCTTCACCTGACAGAAACAGGTTTTGTGGGACAGTTACTCACCATCTTCAGAGCGTCTTCCAGACATCTGGTGACGTCCTGGGCCAGGCCAACGGGGCAGCAGAGCCGGAGGTCATTGAAGGCGGTCAGGATGTTGTTGAGGAAGCAAGCCAGCGGCTGAAAGTCCAGCAGGGACATGGGGGGCTGCAGAGTACCGGGCTGGGTACTGGGAACCACGGGGGGGATGGTCCCTCCCAGCACCGAGGGCAGGGCGATCAGCGTGTACAGGTTCATGTCCTCCTGGAACTTTTCCACGGCCTCCTGCACGGCTCTGC
The DNA here is from genome assembly GCA_037833715.1 of Toxotes lorentzi. Taxonomy (NCBI): domain Eukaryota; kingdom Metazoa; phylum Chordata; class Actinopteri; family Toxotidae; genus Toxotes; species Toxotes lorentzi. The sequence continues at coordinate 29,118,383 of JBBMJY010000001.1, read as the reverse complement.
GGAATGTCTCTGCTGCCACTTGCTGGAACATGGGCGCCAGCTCCCCACGGAAGTCCGCTCCCACCCTGCTGAAGGACAGGCCGAAGTACATGCACTGACCCAGCAGGGAGTCCAGGCGCCCCCCCACGCCCTTTTGCAGGTCCCTCTCTAAAGTCTCCAGGAACTCTGCCACCTTCTGCACCACCCAGCCATGGAAGATGGCGCCCTCGTTCACCACCACCTGCCCGCCGGCAGCAGGCACCAGCGGGTCCTCGTCAGAGAAGATGGCTCGGTACTGGGTGATGATGTCAAACAGGTGGACTCTGCAGGCCTCGATGGTTTTGGTGATGTGGAAGTAGGGATCGTCTTCGGGGATGGCGGCGAGGATGGAGTTTAGCCAGGTGCCGCGGGCCTGAAGGAACTTCACCCTCAGCTCTGCCTCTGTGAACACGTCCATCCTCCTCAGGTAACCAATGACACGCAGGCAGACAGGAAGTTGCGAGTTGCTGCGCAGCTGCTGCAACAGCTGGTTGAGCATCAGCTGAGTTGACTGACGCACTTCACGCACAATACCCTGAAGATACAAGACGTCAGGTATTAGCAGAACTGAAAGAGTCAACTGACAGAAGAATAACTGGCAGCGCAGTAAAACTAAATGTCAGGTAACAGCGACAGGGTTCTTTGTCTGAGCAGCTCACACAGAAATGTCCCTCACAGCCTCCTGCAGTCGTCCGGGTTCTGAACAGTCATGGTTTCCATCCCTCTTCAGTTTTCAGGCCTGTGTCCTAAACGCGGTATTTTAAGCTTCGCCTGGACTCACCTGGATGACCAGGAGTGAAGAGTGTTTCTTCTCCAGCCTCTTGACGTACGCTGCCAGCTCCAGAGCCTCCTCGTAGTATCCGTTTCGGACGCAGGTGTCCATGAGCTGAGGGATCTCCAGGATCTCCAGGATCTCAGTGTGACGGTTCAGCGTCAGGCTGTTCATCCGACGACTGGCTCCGATCTCCTCCGCCTCCTTCATAAACCCCCTGGACAGACAGACAGACCGACACAGACCTGCAGGCGGCTTCTTTTAAAAAGGCCTTGAAGACCTTTCTTTTCAAGAAAGCATTTTAAACTTGTTCATGTTTTTGTTTTATTATATTATTGTTTGTGATTATGCTCTTTTAACCTTGTAGCACTCTGAGATTTGCTTTTAAATGAAAAGTGCACTATAAATAAAATGCATTATTATTATTATTATTATTATTATTATTATTATTATGTCCCACTGAGAGCTCAGCAGCACCAGAGTTACATCTGGACCTGATCAGGAACCTGAGTCTGGATGAGACGCCTGGTGTTTGTGACTAAATGAGGCTCAGACTGTGTTTGGAGGATCAGGGTCCAGCTCTGAAACCCAGATCCGTTTTGTGAGGATTTCAGTTTTCCATCATATGAATCCGAGATCTCAACTCCAAAAGTGACTCAGATGATTTATTGATTAGTAAAATCCTTATCGGTTTTCTGTGAGCCAACAATGAACGTGAACCTGAGGGTCTGGGTCCCGGACCCCGGACCCCCGGGCCAGGTGATCATCCAGCCTGAGCGTACATACCTGCATATCTCCCCGAACCCGGGCAGCTTGTCCAGCAGCCGGGACACGCTGCTCTCGACCCGGCCGAAGTCCCGGTAGATGTGCTCGGTGCAGTCGGCGGTGCGGATGAAGGTCTGGTAGTTGGAGAAAGCCAGCTCCCGGGTCTGCTGCAGGATCTGAGACCGCTCCTCCGCCAGCCGCTCCGGCTCCCGGCTCAGCTTCTCCACTCCGAAGGAGCTCAGCTCGGACAGGTAGGCGGTGAAGTCCGGGTTGTCCCTCCAGCTGTCCGGGAAGCTGTCCTTAAAGACCGACGCCAGAATACTCTCATCCTCCACGTCTACCGCCGCCATGTTGGACAGGTAGGTACAAGATCCGGGTCCCGCTGGAGGTCTGTCACCGAAACAGACTCGTTCGAACCGGTTATTATACGAAGGTTTGCAGATAAACGACCGAAGGGAATATAAAAATGTTCTGTCAACACACACACAGGACTACCAGCGTCCACAGCAGGTCCCAGGGCGTCTTCTGTCTTCTTCTCCGCGTCTTATGGCGGATGACAACCGGCGATAAGAAGCGTTATACCGCCACCTACGGTGCTGTGGACCGGTTATCTATCATCCAATGTCCCCGCTCACACAGTGTGTCCTGGCCTTTTTATTTACAGTCTGTGGTCCTCCCTGTGTCCTCCCTGTGTCCCCACTGTGTCCTCCCTGTGTCCTCACCCGCAGTGGACTGATGCATTTGGGTTGATAAAAAGAAAAATCACGAATATCTGTGACTCCTGACCGGTCACCTCTAAAGACGACCTGGAAGTACGTTTTATTTTTAATTTATATTTATAGTCGTGGTGTAAAGTACATTTACTGCACTCGCGCTGTACTTGAGTGTGGAGTATTTTGTGTATGTTGTGTTGTGTGTTGTGTTATTCACAGACCTCTCTGGGTGTATTTTAAAATGTTGCTGTGGTTTTATTATTGCTGTGCTCGCTAAGACACAGTCCTAACTTCCTTACTACAGTTTGTTGAGCTGACAGTTAAAGAACTTTTAAATTAATAAGGGAAAACAACAGTAACATGGTGTAAACTGTTGATTTCGATTATTATTGTTATTGATGTCTTTGTTAATAAAGTTGATTTTGACGGCATCGGAAGTAAACGGTCGGTTGCCCGGTTGCTCAGTTACTAAGCTGCGGCCGAGGAGCAACAGGACTGTCAACAAGTTGTCCTCAGCGGCTGAGTCGGTTTGTCCGCGGACGGCTTGACGTTTTAACGTTGACCTCTCGGTTCAGATGGTCCACTGCGGCGGACAAACGGAGGTAAACCGACGGTAACGGCTCAGACCACAGCTAGCTTTAATTAGCTCACAGTGCTAACTTGACGCTGGTCAGCTAACTTCGCCGTTTCACGGTAAATAAGCGGAGTAAAGTGACCGGTCGTTGAGCCTGGTCGTCCCTGACCTGCCGTGTTAAACGCTGTGTGATAAAGTAGCTGCGCAGTGTTTGTTAAGCAGCTTTACAAACCGTAACTTAGCATTAAGCTAGCTGCCCAATAAAGGGGCGTTGCGCTGTTTTTTGTGCTGTTAAACCTCTTCGTTTCTTTATTCTTAGGTGTTTGGTAGAAAAGCATAGTGTTTAGAAGTTTTATTCTCTCACTGTCCACTTTATTAGGAACACTTGAATGTAGTTTGTGCTGCTGATAACTGTGTTGAGTTATAATGAAAGGCGTTTCTAATAATTAGTAGTTTATCTGGTAAGAATGTGATGGACAAACTGCTCAGTATAACACAACACACTTCAACAGCAGCACACCACACAGCCATACAGTCGAACCAGCTGTCTGAAGCTGTTAATACACAAACTGAGCACATGCAGAAACAAGACATGTTGACCTAAGTGCTTTTCAGGATGAAGACAGATGAAAACTCATAATAAGATAATAATAAAAATATACTGTGAAAGTCTGAGCTTAAGATGCCGATTATTTCTGTCGATCACTCACTCACTGACCTTTTCAGCCATATCTCAGAGTCTTCAGTCAGGTGTGAGAGTACTTAAGCCAAAATATATGAAAGGTAAATCAAAGATCAAAGTATGAAAACATAATACGTGGCCAGTCGTATCTGCGTGATAATACTTTATTTATCCTGAGGTAAATTCACATGTTGTAACAGAACCTGAAAACCAAGACAAACCAGAAACAGCTCTGGATTCCCAGGTTAAACTCTGAGAAGTTCGGGACTGAGTCTGCTGAGTGAAAATCTGTGTTCAGTGTCAAACAAACGAAAAGATGTTGCACTAATGAACCTTTGTCAGAACATCAGTGATTTCCTGACAGACAGTAAGCAGCACAAAGTAAACAGGTTTATCTGCCTGAAACAGTCACATGTTTTTCTGTCACTGCAGGTGGAGGTGTGTCTGTTCTCAGTGATCCTGACTGAATTCATGAATTAACCTCAGCAGTGTCCAGTACTTCAAACATCTCCCAGTGTGACCAGTATGGCTGCGGCCAACACCACCAAGATCTCATGGCAACTGCGTGAGTACAAATTTTTTTTTTTTTCTTCTTTGGTTCAGAATGAAAACCCTGATAAACCTGCATCTGCTGCAGCAGTGTGATACAGAGCTGCACTGACCACAACACAGACACAGACACACAAACACTCACCTTACCTCTGTGCTCTTCAGTGCAGCGCTGGATTCACCAACAACTAATTTAACCTCCATTTAAACGTTTGAACGTTCTCAAAAACGTCATTTAAGTAAAAGGAATCAGTCCACCTGTTTTCTTCTGCTTATCAGTTATAGAATGATAAATTATTCACATCATTTCTACTGTTTAGCCGCTGTGATTGTGTTAAAAATATTAAATTTAAAAGGTCTTATTATTATCCAATGATGTTTTTACACATACAGGAAATTCATTCTCTGCATTTTACCCACACCAAGTGAAAGACACACAAAGCAAAGAGACACTGGGGCAGAGGGCTGCCTAGAGCGCCCAGGGAGCTGGGTTGGATCGTTGCCTTGGTCAAAGGCACCACAGTTCTGGTCGGGACGGGGGGGGGTCTCCTTCACCACTACCCATATCCTATTGTGCTTGGTTTAGGGATCAAACCGGCGACCCTCCGATCTCAGGCCGGTCCAAAGTCCGAACACACTCTTTACTTCCTGCGCCACAGCCGCCCAAATAAAAGTCTTCAAAAGTCTTCAGTTTAACTGGGAACCTGCAGAAACTCAATCAATTGATTAATTGATTGAGTTTCTGCAGGTTCCCAGTCATTCTTCAATTAAAAAAATTGTGAAAGCTGCCAAATATTCTCAGATGCAGATTTTCTGCTTTCCTTTGTCACGGATGTGTCATCTATCATTTATTTTTGGGTTTGCAACATTTGGTCCAAAAACAAAACTTCTCTCTCCAAAGCTGTGAGAGAGAATGCATAGACTAAATGATTAATCAATTAATTGAGAAAATTGGAACTGGAAATTTACCTTCCCCAAATAAACCTCAGGAGGTTTATTTGTGTTGTGTAAAACAGAAGATATTCTGGTGTCGGTCAGGGAGGTTTTGGCCCTAATCTGCCCCCGTCAGGATATGGTTTTTAATCCTGCAGGTTCTCTCAAAGTCCACAGAACGGTATGTGAACAATGGCATTCTTGTCTACGTGAACTTGTTATTGAAATTAAGTTGCTCTCAGTCAGTGCAGCTCTGTAGCAACGCTGCTGCAGCAGCACTAGCAGCTCCAGCATCTTCTCAGGCAGCGCAGAGCTAAATATGTCCCTCCTGTGTTGTTGTACAGAGGAGTTCGAGGCCCACTCCAGCAGCGTTTCCTGTTTGGCTCTTGGGAAAAGCTCCGGCCGCCTGCTGGCCACAGGAGGGGAGGACTGCAGGGTGAACATCTGGGCCGTGAGCAAGGCCAACTGCATCATGGTGAGACTCACCCACAGACCAGTGCGTCTGACCTGAGCTCCATCTGTCACGTGCACACGTGGTTCAGAGGATGGAGCCGTGTTGCCTGAACAGTTCCAGGTTTACTGCTGTGGGTCTGAACTGAAGCAGTAGTTCACTTGAATCTACTGTACAAATCAGAGACCGGGTTTACATGCTAATCTGTGAAAGGTTTTAACCTGTGTGACTCTGTGTGTGTGTGTGGTCTGTCAGAGTCTGACTGGTCACAAGAATCCGGTGGAGTGTGTCCAGTTCAACATGTCAGAGGAGCAGGTCGTCGCTGGTTCACAGTCTGGATCAATACGAGTCTGGGACCTGGAGGCTGCCAAGAGTGAGACCCAGTTTATTCTGTGTGTGTGTGTGTGTGTGTGTGTGTGTGTGTGTGTGTGTGTGTGTGTTTACCACAGACCTTACGTAGTGAGGACCTTTTGGTCGTCACTACTCTAAATGGCTGTTTGAGGGTTCAGACTTGGTTTTAGATCTAGATTAGGATGAGGGGCTAGCAAGTGCATTAGGTCAATGAGTGTCCTCACAAAGTGTAAACTACGTGTGTGTGTGTGTGTGTGTGTAGCTAAAAGGCTTTTTTTCGTTGTCTTTTCTATGAATGCTTTTCTGTTTTGTTTTTTCTTTCAAACACCAGCATGACATCCACACACAAACCTTATATATAACGGATTATTGACAGTAGGTCTTTGTGTAGCTTCTCATAATTTGCATATCATTATTCATGGTGTAATTATTCAAATGTAGAACAAAAAAGAGTCAATTAGATCTGAAGTAGTGAGAGTGAGAGAGGCACACCAGCAGCCACGTTCATCAGTATAAATCCTATATCATCCATTCAGCAGTGTAGAGTCGTTTCTCAGTCTCTCCTTCATGAGTGACCCGTTGTGCTCTGCAGATCACTCAGCCTGTAACCGTGTAGAGTTCACTACTTATTTTTCTGCTTCACTAAATGTTTTCAGGCGATTTCTGTCATTTCCTGTTATTCCCTCTGGCTGATCACCCAAACACCAGGGTGTATGACTTACTGATGTTAGATATGATTTCTGTTCAGGGCTCATAAAAAACAAACAAGAGAATTCACACTGTAAGAAGAAGAAGGTTTCACACTTTGGTGACAGGTTATTTTATTTTGTCTCTCTGTGATGTGGTCTGTGATAGTTCCTCCACCCTGTGCAGGTCCCTGGCTGGATTAAAATCAGGGACGGTCAATGTGCAAGCTGCAGTTTTTGTCGTCTGGCTCAGTGTGACTTTGGGATGTGTGTCTGCTTTGTGGTTACCTGTAGACTTGATTATTTGATAACAGATTCATTCAATCTTCCCAAGATGCAAGAAGGAATGTCAGTTTGCCTTTGACTCCACCATCAGTCCAGCTGTGTCTGTGTGTGTGACTCTGCTGCTTCCTCTTCTCCAGTTTTAAGGACTCTGATGGGACACAAAGCCAACATCACCAGTCTGGGTTTCCATCCATTTGGAGACTTCCTCGCCTCCAGCTCCATGGACACAAACATCAAGGTAGGTGTGGGTGTGTGGGTGTGGGTGTGTGTGTGTGTGTAAAGAGATGTGTACCTGTATTCATAATCTGAATTCATGGAATTTTTCTTTCTCTTTCATCTTATGTGAACATGATGAATTTGTTCCACTCTGTCAGCTGTGGGACGTTCGGCGGAAAGGATATGTCTTCAGGTATAAGGTAAGGTGTGTGTGTGTGTGTGTGTGTGTGTGTGTGTGTGTGTGTGTGTGTGTGTGTGTGTGTGTCTGTAAAGTGCATTTCATTGTGTGTTAAAGTGGATTTTTCTCAGAAATTCCTCAGGTTCTTTTCATTTGAGTAGTTTCATGAAAAAAGTCACAGCTTCCAGTTTGTAAAAACAGAACTTAGGTTTTTCAAAGGAGGATCAGTATTTCAGAATAAAAGCTTTGCACCGTGCTCTTTAACACCTTGTCCTGCAGGGTCACACTCAGGCGGTGAGGAGTCTGGCCTTCAGTCCTGATGGGAAGTGGTTGGCTTCAGCCAGTGATGATTGCACCGTCAAGGTACAAACTGTTTCACAGGCCTGAGTGACCCTGAATGACGTGGCTTTTCTGCTTTCTGCTTCCATGACTCTGAAGTTCACAGTGGACGTTCGTCTCTTGTCCTCTTTCAGCTGTGGGACCTGACTCAGGGAAAGACAATCACAGAGTTCAGATCTCACACTGCAGCCATCAACATCGTCCAGTTCCACCCCAACGAGTACCTGCTGGCCTCAGGCAGCTGTGACAGGTGAGACACCACCACCCCGACTCCTGGATGTCGGCGCTGATGTCTTTGATTCAACAAATCAGTTGATTTGAGTTGATTCCTGATGATTCGGTCACATTTATCAGATAAATACCAGTGTTATGTTTAGTGTTTCTCAGAACTTTTCCTTGAATATGAAAATGTTTAAAGTAACATTATTGATGAACCTATAAAACTGTGGATCAAAGATATATTGACTAAAATGTTTTAGGTCTACATGTACAACTGAAAATAAAATCTAACATAAAATCACTAAAAATCTCAGTGATTGGAAAATGGATTCTGTCAGTCTTCAGTCTGTACTGCAGCTCCACCTCTACCTGACACAGGTGGTGTACCTGTCAGGGCAGAAGTAGTAGCACAGTAACTTGTGATTTCGTCAGGACATGGTCCCAGGTTACAGTCCTCATTGACTTGTTTCCTCCTCGTCCATGAAACACATTACTCATTATGATGTGTGTGTGTGTGTGTGTGTGTGTGTGTGTTGTCTGCAGGACCATCAAGCTGTGGGATCTGGAGAAATTTACCATGATTGGCTCATTGGAGGGAGACACGTCTCCCATCAGGTGAGTGGAGCAGGTTGGATGGTGTGCTGTCCTGACCCCTGACCTCTCACCTCTCTCCTCTTACCTGTGCTTTCAGGTGTATATTTTTCAGTCCAGATGGTGGCTGTCTGTACAGCGGGGCCACAGACTCTCTGCGGGTCTTTGGCTGGGAGCCCGACCGCTGCTTCGACGTGGTCCCGGTGGGCTGGGGGAAAGTCTCAGACCTGGCAGTCTGCAACCAGCAGCTTGTGAGTATTTTCACCTCCAGGAGAAAAATTCACTGCTCTTTATAGAAACATATGAAAGCTGAACTCCAAACATCCTCCTCTGCCTGTCAGATCGGTGTGTCTCACCAGCTCTCCAGTGTGTCCTCCTACGTTGTCGATCTGAAAAGAGTGAAGAAGAGCGGCGGCTCTGTGATCCAGGGAATCATCCAGGACAACCAGCCGCTCACAGAGCCGAAGGATCCCAAAGGAGCTGCGCTGAGAAGGAACTACGAGAGACCCACAACCACCTGCAGCTCACAGAGGTGAGACGCACCTCATGTCTCACCTGTCACAGTGGACAGACTGGACATCACCTGCACAGTCACTTACATCAGACAAAATACTAATTACAATACAACAACAAAACAATTGTTTTTTTGTTAATTTCACTTTTTCTTTCATTTATCAAACACATCACATGCATCAGTGTTTGATGAGGGCACAAAGGAAATTTTATTAGAATGTTATGATGGTTAGAATAAAATTCCTTTTTAACACTATCATGTAACGATGTCATCAGAGTGAAGCAGAGGTCAGATGCTGATAGGCGGAGCCCTGAAGGTGAGAGGCGGAGCCCCAGTGAGGATGAGGCAGATGAGAAAGCCTCGTCAGCTGAGATCCACAACGCTGAGGACTACAAGGAGATCTTCCAGCCCAAGAACGCCATCTGTAGGTCGACTGGTCATCAGAGCCATAAACCCAGTTTAGGGATTCAGGTTTTATCTTTGTGAAGTTTTCAACAGAAACATGAAGTTATTTCTCTGTAGCATTTAGTAAAAATTAAACTAAATTTGTTTTGTACGTTTTGACAAAAATTTAAGTAATTATTTTTATTATTAATTATTGTAAGGCTGTTCAATTCACAGTTTGTTCATCTGAGTTCAAAAGGATCAGTGCTAATTTCTCTCTTCCAGCTCGTACCCCTCCCAAGATATCAGAGCCTTTCCCTGCTCCTCCAGAAGACGGTGAGTCCATCTCCTTCATCACTTTGGTCCCAGACTACATTTACACTCATCAGGTCACAGTAAATGGGTGGAAACTTTTCTAAAACTCAGCATTTAGCTGTCAGCTGCCATATTTTAAATATCATCTCAGTTAAAAATGGAGTTTAGAGAGAAGAATCCAGCAGGTTTCATTTCTCGACACGCAGTAATCTGGTTTGGTACTGAATCACCATCACACAGCAGATGTGGTTTATTTATAATTCAGTGCATGAAACTTTTTGTGTGAACATTAAGGGAGTAACATACAAAACTAACCAACAAGCTCTTTAAAAAAAAAGTGGAAGATTTTCTGATCATCTGAAAACATCCGGGCGTTTTCAGATGATCATCACTTGATAAAGTGAGGACGAACTGAAATCATGCGGCACACCTGAAGCTCGGCACTTTAGCAAAACTGACCAAAAACTTTAAATTATGAATGAAGCATTTTTATCACTGTTCTGTTCTTTGTGCACTCAGAGACTGTATTAGCAATCGGCCGTCAGCTGAAGGACATGATTTCCCCGTTTCCTGACAAGCAGCAGGTCAGTGAAGGCAGCAGCGTCAGTGGCGTGTCACTGAAGTGCTTCTCATGTGTGCAGCTGCTGTGTTCACTGTTAGTTTTGTTGTGTATTGAAGGCTCCTCCACTGGCCTCCTCCACTCCTGTCCAGAGGGTGGAGCCTACAGTGGTCTCCTGTGCGAAGCGTCCGGCCCCCTCTGAGGTGGGCCCGTCGTCCTCCAACCCCACATCCTGCCCCCCTCAGCCTCCCGTCACCACGGCCAAGTCTAAACCACAACCCAAAATCATCCTGAGCACCAGGAACGAGCCCATCGGGCTGAACGTGGCTGACTTCCTGCCTGTGAGTCTGAGCAGTTTGATACAGAGCTGAAAACACATGGATCCAGATTCATGTTTTGGGTTTTTTAACTTAAAAATGAAGAAAAAGTTTCAGATCAGTTTTTACATTACATTACCTGCTGTGTGGGAACTCTGATTTATCTGTTATCATTTATTTAGTTTGAGTGAACGTCAGATCTGAACCGAGACACAGCTCCGGTCACACGTCTATAAACAAACCGTTTTAATGTAAAACTTCAGCAGACTTTTGGTAGATTCGTTGTTTATTGAATTTTAAAAAAAATTAAAGAATGTAAGAATTCAGGAAAACAAACTGAGTAGTTGACCGAATCTCTCTCTCTCCTCTGAGACCAAACTAAATCCGGCTCTGGTCTCTGTGTCCGTTTGTTCCTCAGTCTTCTCCCAACAACAGACCCGGAGCTCTGAGCGACGACGAGGCTCTGTCTCAGATCAAGAAGGGTCACGACACCATGTGTGTGATGCTGAGCAGCCGACACAAGAACCTGGAGACGGTCCGAGCCGTGTGGGCCAGAGAGGACGTCAAGGTGAGACGCTGCCAAAAAAAAAATAATAATGTAATGATCTGAACTGGTGTTAAAAACATTTTATTATCTGAACTGATTTTTATTTCTGTCGCTTCCTGTCTACTGTCTCTCTGCAGAGCGCTTTGGATGCTGCTGTCTCCATGAATGACCTGTCTATAGTTGTAGACATCCTCAACATCATCAACCTCCAACCGTGAGACACACACACACACACACCATCACTTTATCAATGTGACGGCATGCTCAGACCTTCATCAGGCAGAATCCGGACAGACCTCTGATGAGGGTCTGAGGGCCGAAGCGTCGCCTTGATAAATGATTCTTTACGGTTTTGATTCTGACTTGTCGCTGAGACCTGAAACGATGAGTCAGACAGGAAATGTGACAGAGACTGTGGAGGAAAGCTCTCACGTCACATTTTAAATAAAGATTCTGATCTTTGAACAGTAACTGGAATAATTCTTTCTAACAGTAATAACTTTGCTGTCGTGCGTCAGGTCTTTGTGGAAACTGGATCTTTGTACGACGATCCTCCCTCAGATTGACAAACTGCTGCAGAGTAAATACGAGAGGTGAGTGACGACCTGAGGTCGTTCTCTGTGACCTCTGCCTCCTTCAGCTCGTCTGCACGTCACCACGCTGGGCAGAGTTCGATCTGTGTGTAATCTGCGTTTGTGTGTGCGTGTTCTCTCAGCTACATGCAGACCGGCTGTACGTCTCTGAAGCTCATCATGAAACATTTCTGGATGCTGATCTCGGACACGCTGAAGGCGGCGCCATCCGTTGGAGTCGACATCACACGAGAGGAGCGGTGAGTCGCTGCTGTGAATGATCAGCTCACCTGACCAGGTGACGAAGCCACAGACTGAAACACAGCTGTGTGTAAATGTGTCAGAGTGAGTCTGGTGCATGAATGAACATTAACGGGTTCATCGCTCATGAATCACTGCTCCTGTTCACACGTCTTCATCACGGGTTTCTAATGAAAGAAGCGTCTCCGTCTCAGCGTCTCAGTCTGCTGAAGCCTCAGTTTTCCCTGCTGAAGAGATCTGTTCATGTTCTCCTTCCTGTGATCACACCTGCACCATAACAGACGGATCACATGAGGCTTCAGCCGTCTGAGTCACAGCTGTTACACCTGCACAGTCTCATGTAGCCCAACATATGATCTGTCCTCATGAAGCTCACGATGTGGCTCATAGTTAGTGATGGGAGTGACGGTGTACTGGGCTGGATTATGTTCAGGTGTTCCTAATATTCTGACCCCCTCATGTGCAGAGTAAAGGTACCTGTCAGGAGGAAGAGCTCCGCTCACCGTTAGCTTAGACTACACATGCTAAACTGATCGACGCCTGTTGTCCTGATCATTGACCTGATGATGATGATGTTTGTGTCGCAGACACCAGAGGTGCAGAACGTGCTGTAAGCAGCTGAAGAACCTGAGTAACATCGTGAAGAACAAGGCGGCGCAGGTCGGTCGCCACGGCAGCGCCTTCAGAGAGCTGCAGCTGCTCATGGCTCCGCTCGACGACGCGCTCTGAGAGGAACCAGTTGAGATCAGCTGATCTGAAGAGGATCAGCGAGTCCATCTGTTCACATGACTCAAATCCTGCACAGGCTCCGGTCACACTGGGTGTGGGAAGAAGAAGCGTGTTAATAAAAGTGTAATTTAAAGATTCTAGTCTTCCTCAAACTGACACTTAAAGGACATCCCTTTGTCTCACAATCAGAGACGAGGGACTGAGTTGGACGAGGCCGCAGGTCCAGCTCCGCTCTGCTGCGACGCACGTTCATCTTTGCTGAGGAAACGTGGCTCAGAGCAGCTGTGAATCATGTGTCTCATGACAGAAAACACGAGTTGTAGAAAACGACAAAATGAAAAATGACTTTGAGAAAAGAAAATGTGCTCTGCTCAGGTGAAAGGAGCTCTGCATTATGGGAAATGTTTGACACCACTCGTTTCCAATCACGTCTGTTCAGTTTGATGCTGGAGTCAGGATGTGCTTAGCTTAGCTTAGCATAATGACAGGGAACTGGAGGAAACTGTTAGCTGGCTCTGTGCAAAGGTAACAAAGCCACCTATCGGGTCACCTCCAGCCGTTTCCGGTCTTTAAGATGAGCTAATCAGCTGTAGCTTCATATTTAACGTGCAGACCTGAGCGTGGCATCGGCTTCTCATGAACTCTGTGAGAAAAACGTTTCTCAGAATGTGGAACTGTTCCTTTTAATGTGGCCATGAGTCTCTGCTCTCCTCAAAGCTGCAGAGCTTCAGAAACACGTGGTGAGAGGGCACAGCCTCCTTCTGTACCTGTGCCCACCTCAATCAGAGAACTGAGGTCAGGTGATCAGAAACACCTGAGGGGAGAAAAGCAACAAACTTTGTCTTTCATACAGAATCCGCTTTTCAGACTCAGATCCACTGTTAAATGTACAGTTCCTACTGGTTATTTAAATAAAGTTGTACATGTTTGAATTGAAGTTGAGTCTTTTTTTTTTAAACCAGCAGATTTAAAAAGCAGCAGTCCAATCAGAAGAAGCGTTCTAAAGAAGGAACACAAACACCTTCAAACGTCCACATCACGTTCAACAAAAACAGACAGGTGTTGTTACCTGACCACACCTCAGGCAGTGACTGACAGCTCTTGGACGTTCCTGCTTCTGTTGCTGAACACCTGCTCAGGTGTGAAAACAAACAGCATTCTGCTTCTTTTTGATGACCTCTGACCTTTAACCTGAGCAGAGGTGGCAGAGAGAAGCACAATCAACGATCAGTTTGGGGAAAAAAGTTTCCAAAAAAATGGGTTTTTTTTTTTACACTGGGTTCGAAGTCGAACTCTGTTGAACTGATGCTGACGAAGGAAGCAAAGACGCAGACTCCAGATTTAAAGGAACAGTTCAGGGATTCATTTCCTCACTCACGTCTGTGTGTTCAGGCCTGAGCTGGTCCACCGTCTGTGCAGCGTCTCCCAGGTACAGACATGATGGAACCCAATCGCACTGACAGCTGACAACACGACAGAGCCAGGCTCGCTGTCTGAATGCTAAGCTAAACACATCCTGACACAGCTAAGGTGTTTTTTCCTCAGTGAGTCAACATGGGCTGAAGCATTTGTTTGTTTGTTGGACTGTTTATTAAAAAGGGAATACAAAAAAGCCAAACTGTAGAAATCTACAGTGGAGAGAAAGCAAGCAGACAGTTTGATCATCGGGTCAACGACACAGCAGCTCATCGCGTTTCTAAGCATTCCTGTTTACTACAGCTACGACAAACAGTTCACGTCCTCCGGCGTCACATCAAGCTCAGCACCAGGTCAAAGGTCACCTGTGGTTTCCTACATTTGTTCTCTAAAGAGGTGACGCGACGACAGCGGTATCACACCGAGAAGAGACAGTCGAGGAAAGTTGAGAAGGTTTGAGCGTTTGTTTGACGAACGAGCTTAAGGAAGACGGAGATTCATTCACTGTTCATGAACAACAAAACAAACATCCACAGGAAGATCGAAAAACAACAATCATGTACACAGGCGACTATTTCCTTTCCTATCGAACAGCTCGGTATCAGTGGAGTACCCTGATTGGATAAAGGGCGACAGGACACAGAGTCAGTGTCCAATAGAAAACTACAGAGGACTGAAGATGAAGAAATGAGATTAATCTCAAATTTCTGAACCAAAAAAAAATCTTAATTTTCATCTGAAACTTTTAAGATTAACCTCAGATGTTTCCCGTGTTTGGTGTCGTCCACAAAAAGAAAAAAATCTCAATAAATCAAAAACAAGATTAAAGCAGGTCAAACATAAATACAACCACATGATGCATATATTATAAACCACATCTGGAACTGGTTTAGAAAATAATCTACAAATTTAAAGTGCAACTTTACAAAGAAACTATAAAAGAAATACTGTGATTGGAAAGCATATACTGATTTCTGGGAGGATGAGAAGCGTTAGTGAGGATCTGAGTTCGGTCCAGACGGAACGAGCTGGAGAACTTCAGGGTTTCAGAGGTTCTTTATCAGAGTCACTCAAGTCCTTTAACATCCTTCGTCACAGCAACAAGGAAATCAAAACATTTGGCCATGTTCTCTGCCGGGAGAGAAACGAGTCAGAGTATATTTGAGATTGTTCCCATCAGTCTTTGCTCCTTCACCCCGCTCTGCCACGGTGGCACGGTGGCGGCGTCCCAGCAGGTAAAGTCCTCAGGGTGTTGGCCGACACCCTGCGGTCAGACCTGGATGTCTCACGGCGTCGTCTCTGGGTCTCTCAGGCCGTCAGCTTCAGTCGTCCTGCAGAGAGGGACAGACATCGGTCAGCGGCGATGAGACGCCTCCTGTGTCAGACCACGTCCACGGGGTTCGACATAAATATGGAAACATGTTTTTTCTACACTCTGGTCTCGTAAACACGTTAAGGTGATTTACACTATTTTGATAAATCTGAAACAAAATGAGGCCATTTCATTGTGCTCTCTGTGTCCACTGTCCACTGTCCCTCCTACACGTCCACAGACCAAACTAACATTGGTCAGCTGTGTTTAAATCCCTGTTGATACAGAGCGTGGAGTCATGGCGTCGTGTCCGGACTAACCCTCTGTTCCACTAACAAAAGTTCACCTGTCTCAGTCCGTCCATCTGCCAGAGACAGACGAGGATCCTCTACAGGACACAGGAGACGAAACCTCTTTATGCTGCTCCCTGTTTGAACAGGTACCAACATGTTTTCAGATTTATGAGTGTAGACGTGGAGTAAGCAATCCCACAATCCTCTGCTCATCAGCAGGACGCCCAGCCAGGCTACAGCAGGGTTGGGGGGGTGGGGGGGGGGGTTAGGATCCATTCAGACACCAACACACACAACAGCCAGACTCTGAAGCCACAAGGAAACAACATCAATGATTTAATTTAAATCTGCTGAGAACAGGATGTTAAAACCACACACACACACACACGCACACAAACACACACACACACTCACACACAGACACACACGCACACACACAGACACACACACTCACACACACACACACACACAGACACACACAGACACACACACTCACACAGACACTCACACACACACTCACACACTCACACACACTCACACACACACACACACTCACACACACTCACACACACTCACACACTCACACACTCACACACACTCACACACTCACACACTCACACACACTCTCACACACACTCTCACACACACTCTCACACACTCTCACACACACTCTCACACACACTCACACACACACTCACACACACACTCACACACACACTCACACTCACACACACACACACACACTCACAGACACACACACTCACACACAGACACACACACTCACACACAGACACACACACTCACACACACACACTCACACACACACACACACTCACACACACTCACACACACACACTCACACACACACACACTCACACACACTCACACACACTCACACACACACACACTCACACACACTCTTTCCATCAGTTTCTTTCTTTGCAGCTGCTGGCGAGGGTTTGGTTTCCTGTGGTGGAGCTAGGCTAACAGTTTCCCATCACTTCAGGTGTTTGTGCTAAGCTAAGCTAAACTGGACCTCTCTGTTCTGGACACAGAGACGAAGCTGGACGCGTCATTTCCTTGTGACTTGAACTCGTTTCTCCACAGAAGCTGAATCTGGTCTGGTACCAGAACCAGGTCTGGTCTAGTACCAGAACCAGACTCCAGCGTTCCAACAGGCGACACAAACAGTGCACTGCACACAGGAGGTCTCTGGGCTCTGTGGGCCCTGCTCATGGCTCTGCAGGCGCACAGACAGAAGCGGGTGGAGCTCTGGAAGGTGGGGAGTGTTAGATAGGTGGAGGGGGGAGGGCACCATGCCATGCTGAGCGCGTCCATGCCAAGCTATCCACCAATCAGCATACATCCCCACCTACCTGCCCACCGTCCCCCACCAATGGGCTGGATCTGTCTACCTGTCTGTCTGTAAACCAACCAATCAGACCACAGAATGAAGACGGAAGAAGAAGAAGAGCAGACTGAGAGCAGGTGCTGCTGGGAAAATCCTGCTTCACTGTTACAGTTCAGTTCAGTTCAGACCTGTGATGTTCAGGATTCATTTACTGTCATTTTATTGGACTGTTTTGCTGCATGTCCCAAAATAATCAGCTGATTAACTGGGATCAATTTTCTGACTGATTAATGATTTTAGTCACTTTAGTCACGAAAAAGTTGCAGATTCATGTCGAGTCTTTCAGCAGCTGAAATATTCAGACAGAACGAAAACCACTGTCATCAAAGTGAGACATTAAAACATCATTGATTAGTTGATTGAAAATCAGCAACAGTTCTGATTATTGATGAATTGTTTAAGTAACTTTTCCAGTGTTTGTCTGATCGCCTGTCAGTACTTCCTGCAGATGTTTCACATTAAAAGTCTTTTCAGGATTAACAGTGAAATAAAACAGCAAAGACGAAGTGATTGGAAATAATCAGTGGATGAAAACAGGATTATTGTTAAACGTCAGCACGGTGGTGAATATGACGGCTCTGTCGCCGTGGAAACAAACAGGATAAAAGGTAAAAACAGAGGAAAACAGGAGCAGATCAGAGACGAGGGAGGAACATTCCTGAAATGTTACTGTTCATACCTGTGGACAGCTGGGACTGGGACCTCCTGCGGGAGCTGCTGGGGGTTCTGGAGGTGGAGGAGAGGGTGGAGCCGGCACTGCTGGCCCGAGAGATGGGGAGAGGTACGGGGGTCACGGGGGGCGAGTCCAGCTGAGGAGAGGTCAAAGGTTGAATTTTTAAGTTTAGTTTTCAAAGTAAAATTATAGTTTAGTCTTTAGTGTCTGAAAATTTTTCAGAATTGTTTTATTATTTTTATCTAGATTTTTTCTATTTTCTTAATATATATATATTTTTAGTAACCTTTAGTTTTATTTTAATCAATATTTGTCATTATATTTTCATGTATTATTCATTTCGTGGGTCTCATTTTCCTGAGTATAATTTTTTTTTTCATAAGTCAAACTAAAACTTTTTTCAGTGTAAACATCTGACCCAGGCTGCGTTCGTTACCTCAACGCTGTCGTGGGTGGGTGAGGACGAGGTGGACGAGTTCTCGTGTCTCCTGGAGGACGAGGACGAGGAGCTGAGCTCGACGCTGCGAACACGCTGAGCGAACTTCAGCGAACACACCGACTCGCTCATGTTACCGGGCAACGGGGAGACCTGAGCACAGGAAGGAGTCACGCTCATCTGCTGATGCCGTCCTGTTTACACCTGTTTACAGGATTTACTACAAAACTAAACTTTCCATTTCTGCTAATGATCAGATTTTCCTCTGATCTGCTTCCTTTCAGGCAGCTGCTGGTTTCAGTTCATTTCTAAGAAAATCAAAGTGATGAGACACCATCAGTGTAGCAGCATGTTCAGTTATTAGTAAGTAATCAGGTAATTAGCTGTGAACCTTTTACTGCTCAGCATTCACAGACAGGTGCTGTCAGCAGTTCTATGAAAACACGTCACAGTCGTGTCATTAGATCAGATCGTGGTGGTTTTCATAACAAAGAGTCTGCAGGTAAAATAATTCAAAGACAAAGAGGGGTCGGGTCCTTTAAATCTGCTCCTGGTCTCACCTGTACCATCATGAGGGTCTTGCTGTCTCCACTCAGAGAGTCCTGCAGCAGGTAGGTGAGGCGGGAGTTTCTGAACGGGACATGGGAGTGTTTGCTCCGCAGTGCGTTGATCACATCGCCGAGCGCCGACAGAGATTTGTTGATGCACTGAGCCTCTCTGAGCCGACTGCCCTCCGCCCCCGACTTACCGATCCTCTCCGAGCCTGCCAGGTCCACCAGGTTCAGCTTACCTAAACCAGAACGCACCAAAAATACTCAGCACAGAGGCCTGTGATGATCCGGGTCAGAGTTTGTCCTCAGTACTGGAGTTTATTCATTGTCTTGAGTTGGTTGTGTGTGTGTGTGTGTGTGTGTGTACCTTGTGTGCGGGTTCCAGTAGCAGAGTTGAATCCAGACACGGTGATGATGAGCAGAGCGTGTGAGCGAGAGCTGTGTTCGTTCAGGTTGGTGCAGGCCGTCGCTCTGTTCATGTGACCCAACTCAAACACCTGAGGACAGGTAGACCAAGGCAGGTGATTTTGATATTTTTCTTAATCTTCTATTTTTTCTCTGCAGAGCAGCAGCAGAAACCAGACTGGAGGCATTTTACACTGAAAGGACAGCAGGAAGTTCTCACCCTGTTGATGTCCTCGGGGCTCTGCACGGTGAACTCGGTCAGTCCGGGGACGTAGAGCTGTCCGCTGCCATCAGGGTTCATCTTAATGTCGAGTCTGTCGGTGGGATTCTCCCCCAGCAGGTCTCTGAGGGACGACAGAGACGTTTACTGCCTGCAGACTGGACTCAGGGCTCAGACGACACATCACGGCAGTCAGGTTATTCAGAGTATGAGTCCAGCTGTTAACAGCTGTCCTGCTCTTATACTGCAGTCAAACATCAGCACAGGTGAGTTTAATTAGTAAAACAGTCTGTTGCTCCTTCAAGGCTTTTATAAAACTTTATACACACAGGTAGGAGAGTCACGTGGGACCGACACCCATCATCTAATTACATGAAGTTCAATAAGGCGAACTTTTCAAAGGAGCGACGAGGCGGCAGCAGGAGGAATAAAGAAGGCAACGAGGAACCGGGCAGAATGACAGTATGTGGAGAGCAGGGACGGGGAGAAGGACGGGGCTCACTGGAAGTGAATTTGAAACTGAACGTGCCCACCGATCCCGAGCCCCCTGCCGGACCCGAGCCAACCACCCAGGACCATACTGGTGCGCTTCTTAAGCTCATCCGCCCGAGACACGGGGCTGCGGGGCCCAGGGAGAAGCGAGGGATTGACTGGGAGGACGACAAGCTGTCCTCCGTTGAAGACATGACAAGAGAGCTAACGGGAAAAAGGAAAGCTAACGTGTGTGGGAGGTGGATGTCAAACATAGGCTGATTTATTCTGCGGGGGGGGGGGGGGGGGGGGGACTGGTTTTTTGTTGAAAAACCAAAAAGAAAAGTTTCCTTTCCCCCCCACCCCCCCTCGACCCAAACTCCCCAAACGAGAGAAACGTTTTTTTTTCGGGGGCTGGAA
>JBBMJY010000001.1:29045662-29061779 GCA_037833715.1 Toxotes lorentzi | reverse complement strand
TTCCGATCTGAACACTGAGATATCTGTGTGTGTGTGTGTGTGTGTGTGTGTGTGTGTGTGTGTGTGTGTGTGTGTGTGTTGCTCAGATCAGCTCCAGCAGTACGGCTTTTCCTAACCCTAACACCTAACCCTTGATCAAATCACTCATCACTCATCCGTCTGATTAATGACCAGATTCTGACCAAGCAACCACAACAGAACCCGGACTCTAAACAGACAGAACACACGGACGTGCTGTGGAGTCAGACTGATGTGATGCTGCTTCAGGTTTTGTTTTCCTGGTTTTCTGCAGCTGGTCTCATGTTTTAATGTCCTGTGTTTTTCATGCAGCTGGTCTGTGACTTCAGTTTTTTCTCTGATGGTGGAACCTGAGGATCTTGAGTTCACAAAACACATCAGTGATGTTTTCATACATGATGCAGTTTTCCTGGAGTCTGAGGACGGACCTGTCCTCGGAGACACGTGTCTTCGTCTGTAGCTGTGTTTGGTTTCTGTGGAACTGTTCTGATAAGAAGAGTCCTCACCTGTAGATGTAGGCTTTCTTCATCACAGCTTCCATCCTGTCGTTGAACTCAAAGAAAACCATGTACTGAGAGAAAAACAAGAGTCATTTGTTGATCCTCAGAAACACTCACTCAACAGTGTGAACGTGTGTGTGAAGGGAAACTCATCTGACCTTCAGCAGACGAGGGAATCTCAGCAGAGAGTTCACTCCAGTGAAAAAGTAAAATATCTCCATGGGAAACAGACTGATGACGTCCATCTGTGAAACACAGCAGACACACACACTCTGACCTTTGACTTCTTTCACATGAAGAAGTGAACAGAGCAAATTCAGACCAAATGTTTTGATATATTTGAGATGTTCTGCTGGATGTGTGACCGGCTGTGTTCAGTTTCTGTCATGGTGAGAAATGGGAACTCTGAGGCTGAGTGATGTGTTCAATAATCCAGATAACAGATCCTCCATGCACCAGCATGTTGGTCACAAACCACCAGTGTAATTTAAAATATCCAGACTCTTTACATGGTGTCCTTCAGCTCTCTGTCCACTACATGTCCCTTTGTCAGAGGATTTTACTGTGTAGGACACATCCCTGCTGTGAGTGTGACCCTGTGTGTGAGATGGATGCATTGAAAAGCTGTAAGAAACAGAAATGTGTCAAATCTACAAACTAAAGAGGAAACCAAGAGTCTGACAGAGAAACTGAAAGATTCATCTCTCCCCTTTAGCATGGACAGATGCAGAGATCAGGTCTCACCTTAAATCTCTCAGTGGTCATGTAGTTTTCTCTCATTTCCTTTTTATCACACTGTAACAGAGAAGCTCCACGTTAAATATGAGGTTTGTGAATTATTGAGATAACCCCTTAGGGGTTTCTATTTCATTATTTTTATTTCATTATTTTTTAATGTTACTGACCACAATGTCTCCTCCGCGGACAAACTGCAGCCTGGGCTGGAAGACGAGGATGTCGGCGATGTAGATGAGGTCGCAGGTGTAGTCGATCAGCAGCCACAGGTGGATGTTTTCGGGGGTTTGGTAGGGGAACGCCCAGCGGACCGGGATTAACCACACGTTCCAGTTCCACGCTGCCACCACGAAGAACAGCCAGATCACATAGATCAGATCTGTGGAGACAGAAGAGGGAAGTCCTCATCAGCTCAGTTAAAAGGATCAGTGTCGACGTCTCAGTCCACCCACTTCTCTACCGACCTCATCATAAACAACAGATTCTCACATTTTTTCATTTTAACTGGAAAACAACACAATCAGTTATCGAATCAACTTTCATTTCTAAATGAATGTACAAAATAAACGTGTCAATAAAAAAACACAGTGTTGATCCAGAGAGATAAAATCTACATGTCCACCTCCATCAAAAATCAAACGACAGAATCCAACTCTGTTTGGCCACCACTGATTAAGGCCTTGGAGTTTTGACCCATCACTGTTGTCTATGTTACGTATGTTAGCTGTGTTAGCTGTGTTGTAACTATCATTACAATCCTGCATCTTTATTTCCTGATAACCAGCCTCAGTTAAAGTTAAGTTAAATCATCTGAGAGACACAAACAGCTGCTCTTGTTTGTCTTTCTGCTGCTTTGCTGCAGTTGTTGTTGAACAGTGTGTCACAGAGGAATTCCTCAGACTTTCTCGGGCCTTTAGGAGAAAAGTCGTGTCTGTGCTCACCGGTGAAGGGATCGATGCTGGAGGGGAAGCGATACTCCAGGATGGCTCGGAGCCAGTCGGGCATCGGGGGCAGTTTGGGCAGTTTGGGAATTTTTATTGGGTGTCCCAAAAGTTCAAATTGGAACAACACCTCTTCTTCTTCTTCTGCTGCTGCAGCATCGTCCTTCTTCTCCTCCCCCCCTGGGGCAGGGGGAGGAGGGGGAGGGGGGGCTTTACTCGGGGCTGCAGATGAAATTTATGAGATAATTCTGTATTTTTTGAATCATCAGGTTTGAGTTCAACATTCATTCATTCACTGACCATGAAAACAGCAAAACAGATTTCAACATTCAACCGTATCACACAGTCAAACTCTGCAGGCTGCAGAGTTTGCTTGGTTGCCATGGAAACAAAGATGTTCATCTATAGGACTTCTCATCCACATTGGTGTGAAAGCTGAGTAAGTGGACCTTGAGCTGAGATTGTTTAGTTTTTCTTTTCTGAAGCACATGACAGATGTTTGTCCGAGCTGAAGTCCGGCAGGTGTTTCAGGTTTGGACGTCTCACCTGAGAAGCCTGTGTTTGCTGATGAAGACGATGTGTGATGGAGTGTTTTGTCAAATGATCAAACTGTCTTTGACATATTGATTTAATTTTATTTGTAAACATTTTCAGAGGATTGTTAAAATTTTGAGAAGAAGACGAGACATAAACGAGGTATAAAAGTCAGGACATACAGGCCGTGGGACTTTCTTCCTCAGACTCGTCTGGGTCCACCAGCCGGTCTTTCTGTCGCTCTGTTCGACCTTTAAACAGCCTGACGAGCTCGTTCAGACGGTCCTGGACCACAATACTGCCGACGCTGGCTGCTGACAGAGGACGCATCCTGCAGGACAATAACAGGACGGTAAACATGGAGGACAAAGATGAGACAGCTAAAGGACGTGTTCATGTAATTACTCTCACTCATCATCTGCAGTCTGCAAGTCTCCCTGACTGGACCAGGTCTTCAGATCAACCTTCAGCAGTTCATCGTCCTCCTCATCTCTATAACTGAGGAGGAAACACAAAGAGGACAAGAGGATACAATCATAGACACATGAGGACAAAGGAAGAAGAAAAAACACAAGGTCATGAAAGCAGAGGTGCAGAGAGCTGCAGCAGCTTAGTCCACGTACAGAATAACAGACTCACAGTATCTGCACTGGATTGTGCCAAGGTGTTAAAGCATTGTGATGCTTATAGTGCCCTCATTAGGTCAGTCAGCTGCAGTGTACATGGGTCACATGTCTGTTACCTGAGTTTTGACAGCGGCATGTCAGGGACAGTCAGGGTAGTGGACTCTGGTTCTGGAGTTGTGATAATTTGGGGGATGTTCCGGCCTTTTCTCTGGCCCACATCCTGATCCACATTCTCCACCTTCAGCACCGGAGCTTGACTCAAACCTTGACCACAGCTCCCTGAAGACCAGAGCAGACAGAAACTGTTGGACATCTCACAACGAATGCTGCCAAAAAGTAAATAAGCAAAAGAAACAGTGCACAGCAAAGAAGCCAAGCCCAGCGCAGCACGTACATCCACCTTCTTTAAGATCACCTGAAGCGTGGTTAGCAGTTAGCTGATGGCGAAGCAGTGCAGAGCTGCAGAGCATGATGGGAGTTATGTTGAGAAGGATGTGGGGTGTTAGGGGTCACCTCAAGACAGAAGGGTTTGTTTGGCATGTTCAAGGTTTGGATCTACACAAAATTAAATGTTTATGAGGTTTCTCTAAGGGTCTGCAGGAGGAGGGTGGGGTTTCAAGGCTGCTGAGGATGCTGGGAGTTGGAGTTAAGGCGTCTGAGTTGGCTGACGATGCTCATGCAGCACTGTTGCGCCTGTTTGGGGAGCTGCGACAGCTCCTGGGTCAGCTGGGCGAGCTCCAGCGGCGGGTTCAGCATGGATAGTTTGGGAGGGTTGAGGCAATGGTCATGCATCAGCTTCCTGCAGCTCTCCAGACACTCAGCAGCGTGAGGGACTCGAAGCAGAAAACTCTTTATTGGAGAGCAAATGTCAGGAACTGGACGGAGAAACAGTCAGAGTCAAGGACAAGGTGAGAACTTCATAAGATCCTGGTGGGATTAGTCCATAATTACAGAGACCAGTCCAGAAAAAAACAGGGATATTAAAGATTGATCAACTTTTATTTATGTTAATCTTTTTGTTTTTTATGCTGCTCCTTCTGCTGATGCTCAAAACAGCTGTTCTGACAAAAATAATTTTCAGCTCTCACCTCCACATCCACCTTTTTCTTCTGCTGCTGCTTCGTTGCCCTAAAAGGGGAAGAAGAAAATTCTAAAAATTAAAATGTAATTAATATGAATTAATATTCTTCACTTCTTTTAATCTTCACAATATTCTACTAGCTGATTTATGAACCAGAAGATTTTGGATATATGTCTTTATAAAGGTGACACCACTTGAAATAAATGCTTGAGGTGTTCAGGAAATGTGCAAATGAAACTTCAACCTGCAGAGCCACCTCTCAGCCCAGGTGGTCATCATCTCCCCCCAGATCTCTGCACCCAGTCCAGAATGCTGCTCCAGTTCAAGACTCTGGTGCTGGTCTACAGGGCTGTGAAAGGAACTGCTGGTTCCTACCTTCAAACCATGGTCAAACCATCTCATCTACTCACCATATGGTAGCATTTACTTATATTTCTACTCTGATTTCTTTGAGGACTTGTACTGCAGCACTGAACTTCCACCATCCACCAACGAACATACTGTGATTCTTTACTTTCAGTAACTGCTTCTCTTGCTGTGGCCAAAATGTAAATTATGATTCTGATTAATTTATATTCTGGGTTACTGTGCTCCTCAGATGTAAACTTTGTGTTGTCTCTGTCAAACATGGAATAAATAAAAATCCAACGATATATCTGAAAAATCATCCTCCACCCAGAGTACTGGAGGCTCTTTGGTCATGGCATAAAGAATGGTGAAATGTTCGCTGGCTTCTTTGTGTAAAGAGTTTCAAATAAAGTTTCACCTGATCTGCGGTGGTAGTCGGGGCTTCATGACTTTGTGGTTGTGGCTGTTGGGTGACCGGACTCTCCAGGTCTCTCTTCTCTGATGCTGGCTCCACATCTGTTGATGAAGGAGTGGCTTCCTCTGGTGGTTCGGACTCAGAGGGTGGAGTTTGAGGTTTGGCTACCTGTGCGTCAGGCTCCTCCTTCTCCACCTGAGTTTCATCTTCAGCCGGACAGACGTCGACCATGCACCTAGTGAAGAAAGGCAGGTTTCAGGAATGACTCAAAAGCAAAATAAAGTTCCTGAAAAGCTGCAAAACGTATCCCTTTGGTATCAGGATGGAAGACTTTATTGGCTTCCCTGTGTTATCATCACTGTGTTCACAAACAGGAGGAGGTCAAACAAAGTTTACTGGAGGTGCAAAGTCAAGACAAAGATGAAGCTGGAGGTGAAGATTGCACATTTGCTGTAGGTGGTGAATGAATTCAACAAAACGGAACTCAGTTTACATCGTATTTGTGATGTTTAGTACATTTAAGAGCAGAAACCATGACTCATGGGTTAAACCATTTGGGTGAATCTTGCCTCAGCTGTCTCTACATTCCTGAGAATTTCTTGTTACAATTTCCAGGTGATGTGTTGGTTCATCAAAGACTCTGAGGGATTAACAACAACAAGGAAATGCGAAGACATCACCAAAGTTAAACAATGCAAGACTCTGTGCCAATTCATGTAGTACAGGTCAAGATATTTCACCAGATAAGTGGAAACTTTGACCTGCTGGAGGTTTGAAATGAAAAGTCAAAGGATCGCTGAAGTGAATAGAATTCATCCGTCCGGATCCTGAATGTCTGTACCAATCATTTCTATATTTATTAAGATATTTATGCTCTGGGCCAAAGTGGTCAACCAACTGAGTGATAGACCAAGAGTGACGTTCTTAGAGCTCCACCACTAACATGGCTAGAAATAAAGGAAACAGCTTCATGGACCAGGTCTCCACCTGACTGCTGAGCACTTGCTGTCCTGTTGTTAAATGCCATCTTCATTCAGTGCCAGGGTCCTTAGTCATTACAGGCAGTAAAGAGAAATGCCTTGTGTGCATTATGGTGTGGAGATCAGCTGTAAATCGACCCATCATCATCATCATCATCATCATGGTGTCACAGACAGGCGTTAAGGCATAAACAGAGAACTGAGACTGTATCTTTAACCACACTTTACTGGACTCATCACATGTGGGTACTGTGGGAACAAACAACCAAAAAAGTTGGCAATAAAGATTCAGAAGTTGCTCTTGAATTAGATATGACCAAACATACACATCCAATATTGTGTCTGGTGAGTTACACTGAAGGGATAATTTCAACCTACCTTTTGAGGTCTGCCCTGATTTAAAGTTGGCAAAAAGCAATGCAAAATAAAGTTAAATGTAATCACAAGGAGAACGTGTGGTGAGAGGCAAAGCTCTTTTAGAGACAGGCATGCAGCAGGTGGCAAACTATCTGGGCATAAAGAAACTATTTAGCACCAGTCCTGCCCTAGCTCCTGGCTAAACTAAAGCTAAGAAAGCTAAGCTAAGATGAATGGACAATATTGTCATTTCACCAAACAGTAATTTAGTTACAACACCAACTGACACCCACTCAGTTGTGTGGAAAGCTGTGGAACAGTGGATCTGCTCTTGCAAAGATACTAGAGGAGTCATGGACGTTTACCCATCGTCTAACTTCTGTCTTGTGGAGGTGGAGACAGTCTCTGACTGTGTAACCCAGAACGTCTTTTGGTTAAGGTACTGCAGGTGCATGAACTGATTTACATAAGGTACCCTGCCAAGATAGAGAATCATCCAGGTTGGACAGAGTCCAGTTCTGACAGAGACCCTCTAATAAGAACAAATACTAGCCTGGAACAGGGGCAGGACCTCAGAACACTCTAACAAGCATGAGAAGTCAAACACTAAGAAGATGTGATGGTACCCCAGTACAAGCTGTTACTGCAAGTGTCTGTGAGCAAGCCAGGCCACAATGTACTGACACTGAAGTCTTTTACAGAACTCTACCAGAGCATCAAGTAACAGAAGTAATAGATCCGACTCATAAGTGGTGTGGGAGCATCCTGCCATTTTACAGCAGGGGCAAGCTTTAATCTAAATAAGGCTGAGCTTACTCATCAGGAGTTTCTCTTACTCAACAGTCCCTTTGATATTTTCCACAGGATTCCTATTGTCTGTACTGTCTTCACTGTCCTCCTGCAGGTTCTGCAACCTGAACGGTGTGCAGCAAGGGACAAACAAGACAGAGAGTCCCTGTCAGGCAGTTCAGCTCATTGTTTCAGAGAGAAATTAGTTAAAGGCAAAAGCATCAGAGTCAAGCAGACAGCAGAGGGTGCTCAAACACAGGAAGTGCACAATAAAATTCAGTGATGATCCTGTTCTTGGTACCTGGAGTCACTGTAATACTAGACATGAAACACTCCAACCCTAACCCTGTCTGTCACCTCAGAGTCAGGCAGGAACATCTTTGTGCTCCGGTGCAGAGATACAGATTGATGCCAAACGAAAGTAAAACCCAACATAAAGTGTGTGAGTAAAGCAATGGTTGTTTTTCTCACGTGCCCTCTTTAAAAAGCTGAAAAAGCCCCCCCCCCTGAAAAAGCCCCAGTCATTCGCTCCCCACCTGCAGTGGCTTTATGCCCCCCCAAGAGGCCCGCATCCTGGTTTAAGAAACACTGACGTAAGGTGTTGCATCTGACCTGCCCATGTAATTTTCAGTCGACAAAGAAGCTGCAGTAGCTGTACCTAGGAGCAGTGACACAGCAGCAGAGTGGTTGGTGGTTTGAATTTCACGGAGATGGACTTACTCAGGGTCGTCCTCGTTCTCCTCCTCCAGGATGTTGGGCAGTCTGTTGACAAACAGCAGGACAGTTACTGGAGGATGTCTCAGGTCAGGCTGTACCATCTATTGTATATGAAGTGCAAACATTATGCATCTTAAAAATTTAAGATCAGTTTGTCTTTAAAACAGAAAAAAGTCAGCCAGTGTAGTGAGATACTGGTTCACTGGATACTGGTTCACACCGGAGTTCAAGGTGAAAACAAGGGTCTTCATATCAGTTTGTGGAAAGGTGATGATTTGGAGATGCAGAGTTTTGAATGGACATTTGTGTACATTTATTCACATGCTGTGTGTGTTTGTGTGACTTACTGCTCGTTGGACTCTGGCAGCGTTTCTATGACAATCTTAGCCGAATGCTCCACCTCCAGCTGTCGGACCGCCTCCTCCGCTGCCTTCCTGGCCATCTCCTCTGCGACACGGGCCGCCTCCAGACGCTCCTGCTGCAGTCTGATCGAAGAGGAGGTGCTCAGACATTCACCAACATTCAGGGAAAGTACACTCTTAAATATAGAGTCTAAACAAAAGGAAGACCAAAGATGAAAACGAAAAGTCCTGCTAATGCTCCCTTAACCTCTATGATACCCCACAATGACAAAGGCCTGTGGTTGATGAGAAAGCTCATTCTGGACCAAAGTGTTTTGAACAGAAAAAGCTGCAGACATTTTCACCTTCATTGGATTTGTGGGACAAACAGAAGAAGGAGGAAGAGGAAAATAGAGTAAATAAGGTGGAGAGTGTTGTTGCTAACCTTTCCTCCATGTGAGCTAGAACTGCCTCTCCTGCCTCCTTCTTGATGCTGTCCATCAGTGGAGTCCATTGATCCATCTGGGCCTCTGCATTTTCAGTCTGCAACCGATCACATGAAAAATCTGTCAGGTTCTGTTTTAGTGCC
The DNA here is from genome assembly GCA_037833715.1 of Toxotes lorentzi. Lineage (NCBI taxonomy): Eukaryota > Metazoa > Chordata > Actinopteri > Toxotidae > Toxotes > Toxotes lorentzi. The sequence goes on along the minus strand of JBBMJY010000001.1, from coordinate 29,052,808 downwards.
TTTACAAATATCTTAGTATTGATGCCACTGAGCTAGCCTCTGTGCTATGGTGCCTAACATGGTCTTCTCTCTTGTACCTCATGGTACCTACTCTGTCCTTCAAAGGACAGCAGTGAATAACTTGGTCCTTCAAAGTGCCACAGCGCCCACTCTGATGAACATGCATGTTATCATGTATTTGATTTGAACATGCTATCGTTAGCATGTTAGACATTCTGGTCAACGCAGAGGAGCTGGTCACTGTGACTTCAAGACTGGAACAAGATTCCAGAGTCCAGTGAGACTCACCTCCTCTTTCGACGCCCGTGGACTCTCTTTGTTCTGGGACTGTGACTCTTCTCTCACCTTCTGTTTGTCCTCGTCCAGTTCCATGTCCTCCAGCACCAGGTCTGTCTTCGTCTGTGAGATGCTGACTGAATGCCACATGGCAGGAAGAGAAGGACTGAGGATTATCTGTGCACATGTCTCTGTGGATCTTTTATACTGTATGTGTCAAACTAATGGCAACTCTAAATTCATGTCACAGACAATGATTGATTGATTAATTGATTGATTGATTAATTGATTGATTCCTCCCAGGTTTACCAACCAACAGAACAAAAAAAAACATTAACTTTTTACAATTAATGTCTTTATTTTCACAAATACAGAGAAAAATGCTTTAATGAGTTGCAATGTCTGCACTGAGTTAGCTGCCTTTATAACATCAGCGAAAGCCTTTAAAAGCAAACAGCTGTCCTGAACTACAGGCGGACCGAGTCCAAACTGCTCTGTCTGTCGTCTGTCTGTCGTCTGTCTGTTAAAGTGAGCCGGCTGCTGTTAGTGTCAGTGTGAGCGACTCTGTCCGGCTCTTCCTTCTCCTTTTATTTTAAGGGGCTCTCGCTGCCTTTCCCCCCTGAAACAGAAGGAGAAGAGCAGCCCGGTTAGAGTCCGCCTCATCACTGACACCAGCCCCTGCCAATCAACACCCATCAACCAATTAATCAATTCATCAGTCCATTTGTTTCTGCAAACTACAGCTGGAGAGTAACTTAACGTGTCTGACACAAGGTTTCACCTGTAACTACACCTGACAGTGATGTCACGGTGTCCTGACACACCGTGATGTAATGTTGATTTAAGAGCAGATCTTAATGTGTGTGTGTTCATGTGTGAGTGTCGGCTGTGGAAAGGTTGTACTTACTGTTCTGCACTTCGTCACTGCCTGCTTCCTGCATGAGGACAACAGATACTGTCATGAAATGTTCAGAGACTTAACTTGGATTCATGTTTATGAGAGAGGGACTCTGCAGCAGCTCACCTGCTTCTGTACAGGGTGAGGTAACATGCGACTGATCCCAGTGATGATCCAGCCCATCACACTGTCAACACAACAACAACATGTTAAAAACAAATCTAATGTTTGCTCTCGTAAGCTTTCATCCATCATGTCAGACAGTGTACACGTAGCTGCTCAGACGTCTGACGTGTCTAATCAGTGGTGGAATAGGCACCAATCTGACAACGTAAAAAAGTTACAGGTAAGTCCTGCATTTATGATCCGACTTAAGTAAAAGAAAAGAAGAAGAAGCAAAGTCCTGATTCACTGATGTGTTTTCAGCGTTTGCTGTTTTTTAATGTTAAAATCTCAGTCTCTTAGCGTCCAGTGACTTGTACTTCAGTGCATAATATGACATGAATAAATGTACTGAGTTAGGAACGTGTAGAATGAATGTGTGGTACTTTGTGTTTGCAGTAAGTGGACTGTCATTATTAGTCAGTGATCTGATACCTGATCGTCACATTGATTTATCCTGTTTCACTGAAACCTGCTGCTGCAAGAACATTACAGTTAGTCTGAATAAAGCGACACCCCCCCCAGGAACACAGATCAAATGTCTGTCAAATGCCTTCAGTTATCAGGCTCTTCTACTGTGGAACTATCTACAGTAGTTAACCATCTACCGGTTTGGGTTCTGGTGGCAGGTGCGTCCTGAGTTATAGGCCGAGGCTGAGGGGGAACTCCCATGATGGAGAGTTCTTCTCTCTCTCTTTCTGTCTATATAAATAAAATTGAACTGAATTTAATTGAGTACTTTCCACCACTGTAGCTGCTCGTATTGAACGTTTGCAGTGGAAGAGTCCCAGTTAAAGTTAAAGGTGCGTTTCATGCCACTGTAATGTTGATTTAACATGTTTCCACCTACTTGGGCTGAGGCTCTGCTTCTTTGGAAGACCTGTGAGGAAAAAAGAACAGTTATGAATAACCCTGCCTTCTGTTATTTGAATGACTGCTGATAAAGGTTTGACTTACTTCTCAGGGTCAGTGGCTGGTTTTGGGGCTGTTGGAGGTTCTGGAGGTGGAACCTCAGCTGTTTAAAAGAGCAGGAGACACTCAGATAAGTAATAAATATTTATTCTCTAACATGACATGATCTCTTCAAACACCATCAGACAGATCTGTAATGATGCTCTGAGGCTGACACATATCTGAAGGCACCTTTGGATGGAGCTGGAGCTTCAGTCTTCTCGTTGCTGCCTGTCTTTGAGCGGACGTTGATCTCTGGCTGAGGAACCACCTTCTCTATGCCCTGTTTTATCCAGTCCATCATCCTGCCAGTCACACAAACACAAATATTAGAACATATGAAACAAATCACACATGAACTTGTCTAATGTGATGGATTCATTGTTCCACATGCAACTGTAGAAATTCTCAGGTTGTTCCTCTGGTTCTTGCTCCATTTGTCTGTGTATTGCATTCCAGACTTTTAGCAGACGAATCCTCTGAGTCAGCATTTGATTGTTCTGTTACTCTGTCAACACTTTGACAGAAAATAAATAAATGAATACAGCCTGGTTAACATTAACCAGATTACCATATGTTCCTGCCTGTTCCTGCTTATGTTGGTTTGTTCTGCAGAGAACATAGACTTTCACGACAAAGCATCATCCTTAACATTAACGTTCTAAGAATGATCTCTCCTGTGTTTAGCAGAGCTTAAACTCTGTGAACCATAACAGAGACGGACGGACCTCGGTGGAGAATGCTTGTTGTCGGTTTTGCCCTCTTGGTCTGATTCCGCAGCGACCACGGGAACCTGAGGCTCTGCAGCTGAAAGACGAGAAAACAGGTGAGGGATACAATATCCGGCTTGAAGCTGAGCTTTGTTCAGGGAAACATTTAGATCTCTCACCTGGTGCAGTTGCTGTCTGATTCACCTGAGGAGAAACATACACAGGGTTAACAAAGGTATGTGAGGACACATGACCAGCAGACAAGGCAGAGAACAGCAGAGTAATGTCAGGGTTGTCTGAGCTGAGACCCCACAGTCTGTTCTGGACTTGTCAGGTCTTAGGTTAGATTTAGGCTCTCATCTACACACATTTGTACGTTTGACACAATCCTGGACCTCCCGGCTAATCAAGGTGCTGCGCTCATTAGAAGCTGAAACATGTCCCTGAAGGTTTCTGTCCACATCCTCAGGCTAGCATATTGGAGGTATGATCAGGGGCCAGCAATCATTTTAAAGCCAGGTCTGTAACGTACAGGTAACCACGCTGATCTGGTGAGTGGTTTTGCTGAAGTTTGGACAGGTTATGTGAGACAGGTATACAGAGAGTTTAAAAAAAGCTCTTGTGTTTGAAATACTACAAAGATGCAAGACACAAGACTGAACAACAGATTTCACCTGATGCTCAAAAATAAGTTTGTCATCAAAGGTAACACCTAGGTTTCTGCATTAGGTTTTAATGAAGGTGGACAGGTACCTGGAAATACCTCTAAATTGAACTTAACTTGTACCTCAGTGGGAGCCTTGGCTGCTGACGGCTCTTTACTCTTCAGATCAGGCTGAGGAACAACTTTCTCCAAACCCTGAGCGATCCAAGCTATCATCCCTTTCCTGTGGGAAAAACCAGCAGTACATGATAAGTCAGGCTCTTTATCAGAGAGGAGGCTGATCCAGGTCCAGGATCTTCACATGCTTCCTGCTTCACATTTTCTGAATGCTTTTAAAATGAGTGACATTTACATGTTCACTCTTTTTAGTTCTTTACTTGTTGTTGACACAACAGAGGGACGTGGTGTCAGATGAGACTTTAACGCTGTTAAAATCATATAAAGGCAAAAAAAAAATCAGATAAATGAAAATTTAAAAACAGGAACAGAGGATGTCCGAAGGCTGGACGTCCAGTGAGAGAGGGCAGCTCACTATTTGGCGTCTGCCTATGGATGATTGTATGAAGCAGCTCCCTATGTGGCATTTTGCATTTTGGTGGGTTTATAAAGCAGCTCATTATTTGGCATCTGCCTGTTGGTGGGTTTATAAAGCAGCTCATTATTTGGCATCTGCCTGTTGGTGGATTTATGAAGCAGCTCATTATTTGGCATCTGCCTGTTGGTGGGTTTATAAAGCAGCTCACTATTTGGCATCCTGTCATTGTTACTCACTCGTCTTCAGGTTTGCTGTCGTCCACGGTTCAGTGAAAACACAGATGAACATCAGTCAACACATAAATTTCACACAAACCAAAGGATTTAGAGTCAATGTCCAACCAGGAACTTTCATCTGCTCCGTCAGTCGTTTAATATAAGACAGTTTATTGTAAAATGATTCATATATTAATTCACACACACACACACACACACACACACACACACACACACACACACACACACACTGTATTTACCTGGCTGTTGCAGCAGTTTCCTCCTGTAAACAGATGTGATGGGAAAAGGAAACACACCGAAACATTATCACAACATGCAGGGGAGACCTGAAGTCTGGATGAATCTCTGTTGTAGGATCTGATCCCAGGTCAGATTCTCGTCCTCACCTTGCTGGTGGAGTTGGCCCGGCTCAGTTTAGGTGAGGCTACAGGTTGAGGCAGAGCTCCGCTGATCCAGGTCAACACACCGGTCTGAGAGCCAGACGCCGGGCTGAGAAAACAACAGGTTAACTTTGATTCAGACACTGTCCGGTCATAAACTCAGGCTGAAGAAAAAAACGTTAAATCAAATTAAAAAGAAAACGAATCTTTTCCCAAATCAAAGAACCTGTGATAGAACCTGTTCCTCTCTGACTGACCAACACGACCTGCTGCTCTCAACAGCTGAAAAAAGTTCCTGAGCTAGTAAGTGCTAGCAGCTCAGCTAGTTAGCGTCCTCATTAGCTGTTAAGTGGCAGACGGGTACGTTCCAGCCTGATTAGCATGTTACCTCTTTCACTCCGCCTGCTGCTGCACTGAATGATTGAACACAGATTTAGTGTCTATGTTCTTCATTTACATATTTTTTCTTTGTGTTTAATGTAAAACGTAATAACTTTGCTTCTCGTCGTATGATGTGTGGGTGTCATCCTTACTCACCTGTTCCCCTCTGAGGTCGGCGCCTCCTGCTTGGGTTTGTCAGATTTTGGAGCTGTCAATCAAACAGTAAAGTTCGTTCAGTGTGGAGAACAGAACCAAACTGAGCCATAATGATGAACTCTGAGTGACCTCACCTTCATTTTTGCTGTCATCTTGAAACGTCACTTTCTTCTCCTGTTAAAGGCACAGAATCATCTCATCTCTCATATATAAACAGAATAAGGCTACTTTTATCATTTATGTGTTTGGGTAAAAAACATAAAAGTATTCATGTGTGTAGGATTTCAAAATTCTGCACCAAAGACGTAAAAGAGATGAAGACAAACAAAAATGTCAAAATATCCAGATAAGTCAGTCTGTGCACCTGTCAGCCAAAAAAGCATGAAACAAGAGGCGTTGTTTACCTGAGCAGTGGGCGGGGCTGCAGCTGGGGACGCAGCTGGAGCAGGGGGCGGGGCCGGAGCAGGTGCTGATGCTGGTGGGGCAGCAGGTGTTGGGGCGGCGACTGGTTTCTCCTCCTTCTGCTCCTCTCCTTTTTTTGAAGGAGGCTCAGGTGGCTGGGGAACGACTTTGACCACCCAGCTCAACATCCTCAATTAAAACACAGAGACAACATTAAAACATTAAAATGACGTTTTAGAAAACCGTCATCATCAGCCAACACACACTGGGCATGTTATTCTAGGTTTGAGGTTGGTTTGTGTATTTCCTTTCTTTCTATTTTTCTTTTTTCTAAAGATTACATTACCTGGATTATGAAGAAACTGTTCTATTGGCTCGACTGATGTGACGTGACTGTGATTTTCCACAAAATGCATTTAGATTTTTAACAAAGTGTTTTCTTCCTGACAAAGTGATTTGAGTTTAACAGTTGGATGACAAGTGAAAGACCTCAGAAAAATAGTAATGTGAACATCTGCTATTCAAACTCCGTCTGCTGAGGAAGATCTTGTTGTGAGACTGAAAGCTCCAGAACAACAATAAACTCTTCATCGCTGATACTGAATGAAACACGAGACTCAATGTTCTTTAAGGTAATTTCATCAAACTGGAGTATTACATATCTGTAAATACATAAATGTCACAGTGTCTTGTGAGAATATATGTTGGATCTTTAAAATAAAAAATAATCAAAATAAAAAGGTTACAAACTGGATGTAAAAAACAAATAAAAAAAGAATTCTCTGTGTGTGCTGAGTTTACTACTGACCCGCTTCTCTTTGTACTGTGCTTAATGGTGTTTAGATCATGTCTGGCTGAGTGTCAGCCTCAATTAGAGCTGACTGATCATGACCCTAATCCTCCACAGGAGGCCTGGCAGCAGAAAACAGCTGTGTCACAGGGTTACTCCACATACAGCCAGTTACAATGGTGTCCAGTTTGTCACTTACACTTTCCAGTCAGCATTTTAGCCATTTAGCCTGTCAGTCTGAAAAAAGGCAGAGAGCTCGGAGGAGAACGAGGAGATTTCCAAATTAATCAGCCAGGCTGCGAACAAGTTGGCTACTCAAGTCAGACAGTTAGCTTATTGGTAGCTTAATCAACTAGCTAATCAATGAGCTAACCAGTTAGCTAGTCAGTTCTTTGGCCAGCTAGCTGGTTAGTGAATTAGCCAGTTAGTCAGTCATCCAGGAAACTAGTTAGCCAGCAGTGAACCAGTCAGTGACTCTGCTGGGTACAGAGCTGGGACTCCGGGTTGTCCCCCCTGCCCGCCTTGTTGCCATGGGGAGCAGAGCATTCAGTCGCTCTGCCCCCCAGCTCTGGAACTCTCTCCCACCCGACCTCCGTAACACTGAC
>JBBMJY010000001.1:29033939-29045562 GCA_037833715.1 Toxotes lorentzi | reverse complement strand
ATATATATATCAATAAAACACACTTTTTTCCTGTAACTGCTTTTCAGCTGACTTTGACTGGACCACGGGATCCTTTCTTGGACTGAAATATTGTCCTGTGTTCTCCACCCCTGACAGACTCCGGCCGGTTCATCTGTCCAAACCAATCACTGCACATTTCAAATAAACCAAACTAAATAAACTGAAAGAATAACTCAGCTGAAAACCAAACAGAAACGTATCCACTCTGCTGTGCAGCTTTTCCACAGCTGGGTGGATACAGGTGTGTTTCAGGTGCAGAGAGTGGGTGTGGTCTGTCTGTCTGTCTGTCTGTCTGTCTGTCTGTCTGTCTGTCTGTCGGGGTTCCCTTGTCCTACCTGAGTTGTTCAGTCGGGGTCCAGCAGCATCCCACAGAGTTGCGGTGAAGAAGCTTTGAAGACCTGCGGAGATCTGAACACTGTGCAAGGATTAGAGAGAAACTCCACTAACAGGATTACTGAGGAAGTGAAGGGCAGAGCGGGACAGACCAGGAAGGGACGGGGCCCAGATTAGACTCCCAAAACCCGAAATACGAGGGAAACCGCTGCACAATCAAACCGCAGTCCTCTGGACCGGAACACTGAGATTCAGAGAAATACTCTTATTTGCCGTCTTGTCCAGAGTCAATGAGACAATGGACGTCAGTTTCATCACTGTTCAGGGCGGAGACATGTTTAACGTAGCAAGACAAGTTAATCTGTCCAGCACTGTCCAACAAGAAGGCTGTTCAGAGTGATTTACATGAGACATGCAAGATACAAAAGAAACACGGGACTGTTTAACAATACATTCACACACACACACACACACACTTAGGATTTAAAAAGAGGAAATAAAGTAAAAGATAACATGAAATAAAACAGATTTTTAAAAGGAGTGCAGCTTCAGTGCAGTGAGATATGAATAAACAATGTTCCATTTATTCTACAAGTCACTTACAGAATAAATCAGACAGTCAAAGCTCAGCTGAAGTGAATCAATGTGGTTTCTCTTCAAATACAAACAACCACAATAGATCCATAAGTATTTCTCTCATTAGCACTGAATATAATGAGCTCGTATGCAGTGACAGAACTGTGTGTTGTAACAAAACCCGGAGTTAACAGCAACTTTCAGCCTCTTTTATCACTGAGTTTTGGTTCTCCAGCTCATAAATGAAAGACTTTTTACGGCAGCAGCGTTCTGTTCCTGCAGAGATCAGCAGTTGTTTGGGTTTGTAGGGACTAAAATTGGATTGAAGCTTCAGTCCTGATGGTGTGACTGACGACTGACGGTGATCAACAGCTGCAGCAGCGAGGCAAATCAGAACCTCGTTACCGTCAGTCCAGACTCTTCGTACAATCTAACGGATAACTGAAGAAACGAGACGGGAACAGAAGGTGGCGCTCCACAGTTTTAATGTGTCACTTTTAATCAAAATGTTCATGATCATTTTATTTCCTCCTACAGAAGAGCCCTGGTCCAGTCACATTTTATTTTTCTCATTTTATTTTCATGTTTTTATGACGCTTTTCTAATTCTTATGTTCAGACACCTGATTTATCCACAGTGTGACTGTCCTGTGTGCTTCGCTCCCTTTTGTCTTGCACATTTTCTGTTTCACACAGAGCACTGTTGTGTTGTTATGAGCTCACAGCCTCTCAGCTGTGAGCATATTGTGGTGCCTCCAGGTTAAAACTGTTAATGTGGCCCTGAAGGGGATTAGCTGCTAACGAGGTTAAGTCCAGCGTCAGCAAAACAGAGGATTGAAGCTCAGGGCTCCAGCTACCTGAGCCAGATCACAGAGACCTGAGAACACTACAAACCATAAGGATCCATCCTCATCCAGTTCTTTCCTACCTCTCTCTTTAAATTTCTTACCCACTTTGCCTTTTGCTACAAACTCTCTTCCTTAAAAATAAACCAACCTTTCCTTTTCTGCGTCCTCCTGAGGATTTTGCAGATTTCAGTTCTGGTTGGTTTGGTTTCAGCAGAGGACGTCAGGTAAAATGAGCTCACTCTGTCCTGCGGTGGAAGAGCTGTGAACTGACACATCACACCTGGACCACAACCTGCACCTGGTCACAGAAACCCCTGGAGGAGACTCCTTTAGAAAAGTAAAGCAGGAGTTTTAGTGAAAATCCTCAAATTAAAAAAATGAACATCAGAGAGAAAAGCAGAGTTTCATGTCATTGAAAAAAAAAGTCAAATCTCCAGTTTACACATGAACATCTGAAATCTTTACAGAGGAGGCAGGTCATTTACTGTGGGTCTGTACTGGGAAACAGACAGCAGTGATGTCCTGGTCCCTCTGACTGGTTCAACCTTTCAAACAGGTGTCTGAACAGGCACTGAGGTGGGTGGGACGAGACATTTGAGGTGTCTCTGGTCCCAGGAGACCAAGTCCCAGACATTTCCCCACAGACCAGGAAGGACACTTTAATCATGTGATGCTGTAGTCAAGACACAGAATATAGCTTCACTGTTCACAAGGGGGCAGTGTGGGACCACGATGACAGAGGCGCTGCTGGACACATGTATAACTCCTCCCTCATCTCTAACACCGTGTCCTGCCAAAGACCAGGTGTCACTTCAAATTCATGCCTATGTAAAACGAGACGGCTTCACTCCAGGTCATAGACTGAACCGCGGCTCACCGATGTCCAACTGATCTACAGACAGATCTCCTGAGCACAAACCAGGGAAATGAGTCTGAGTGGTTGTGACCCTACAGAGTCCTGAATCCAGTACACAGGGTGTCGAGAACAGTACTACGCTGATTCTGGATGCTGACACTGACCCAAACTTGGTCCAAGTGCCACTAACTCTGATTCTCAGCTTGAATCAAGTCCACAGCTCCAAAACTGAGCTGAGCTATGCAGGGACCCGAGCCGGTGCACATTAAATCCTCCTGCAGCACGTGATCCGACTCAGCCCTATACCTGAATCCGATCCGATACCTGAAGTTCTTATTTTCTTTCTCCTTGAAACTGTCGACCTTTTGCTCACAACCCCCGTCCAATCAGAACTGCCTCACAGTGTTACCTGTTACCTCCTGTCACCAGGGAAGTCTTCCCTTATCTCTGGTGATAAACGGTTTCTGATTGTGTTGCCATAGAAACTCACATTTCCAGAGTGTGTTGCACTCAAACGCTTCGGTTCGTCCCTGTGAGGGTGCCATGAACTCCAGCTCACATTCCTCTGGATTACACCACTTCATAAACCTCCTCAGCTCTCAGCCGATCCTGTCTTCACTGAGAGAAACCACCATCAGTATCTGTGATAAACAACACCTGGAGTTCAGAGTTATGAAGTCAGACTGAGCGGACCGATGTTACCTGGAGTCTCATTCAGCCTGATTGCCTTTGTTTCTTCGCAGTGGTGGAGGAAGAATTCAGATCTGTTACTGAAGTAAAAGAAACAATATCACAGTACAAAAATACAAATAAAACAAATTATTAAGTATTATCAGTATTATGCACCTAAAGTATCAGAAGTAAAAGGAGTCATTATGCAGATATATTACTGCAGAGTGAAAGTGTGAGCAACAGTTTTATTTGACACCAGATTTAGCTGAAGATAATCTGAACAGCAAATGATTAAATGACCATTTCTTAAAAGCTGATGATGCGTTTTGAATGTAAAGTAACAGGTAACTACAGCTGTGAAGTGAATGTGGGGAAATACAAGAATAGATATATGTACTTATATTTGAGTAAATGTGCTTAGTTACTTTGCACCACTGCCAAAAACAAAAATAATCTCTGCATGATGTAAATGTGGTGGTCACTCAGTTTTAATGAGCCTCTTCCTTTCTCCACTGAGGAAAAATCCAGGAATCCTCTGGAAAAAGAAAGAAATGGCACAGGAATCCTCCTCTGGGGACCAGACTGAATCTAACGCCAAGATTTCCAGAGACTGAAGTGAGCGAGTCCATCGTCAGGTTCTGCTGCCACAGAACAATGGTGCTTTCCTCTTGGCACAGTTCAGTCTTTGTCCTCAGGAGTTTCCTCTGTAAGCGGTAGAGTTGTGTGTTATATAACAGAGGAAAGAATTCACAGTCAAACGGCCTGAGGTTCACTCTGAACACTGAGACTGCTGCCTGGATTCACATCAGGTCATTGTCTCCACATCCGGCTCCTGTCACGGGACGAAGTTCAGTTCATCTGAGGTGGAGATTCCTGCAGAGAACTGATCAGATGGTTGCAGGTTTAAATCCCCTGCATCACATGAATCGTACTATTTATTCTGTCTTTCAGACTGAACCACAGAAAATGATGTGAACATTAGTTCGTGTGAACGTGAGCAGTTTCCAGGGCACGTGAACAGTAGCTCATCCTGTGGCACCGACAGAGGTCAGGCTGCCATGACCCGCTCTGCTTCAGTCACATGTTTACATGGGTGAAATTTCTCCGTCTCCACATGGAAACTGCACATGATTCCACTGTTCATCCTGTCTGTGAGACGAACAGTTTCCAGTGTTTGGATCAGACTGTCAGATCCTCGTCTCCCTGTTTTGTTCATCAGCAGCTTCACCTCTGTGGACCGCCTCAGTCCAGCGGATATTTACTGTCTCACCTTCAGACGAACAGACGCAGTACGTCAGGTGTCTACAGATACTGAGGATCTGTGGGTGGTGATGTTGGACTGGAGCAGGTGTTTTATTCACCTCAGCTAACTTTTATCTGGACTTGATAAGGTGGGTGTGGATGGGGTGGGGGTGGGGGAGGTTATTCAATTACAAGAATTTTACATGAGCAAAACCCCACCCACTCTTACAACCACACTCAGGTGAGTGTAATGGTTCACCTGCACACTCACCCGAGGCTGTGGAAGTGACCGCTCTGACAGGGGTGTGGGTGGGACGGGGCAAAGCCTTTAACAACGAACTGCCTCCTTCAAATGTGTTTACCAGCTGGAGATTTATCATCGTTCTGTGATGAGATGAGAGATGAGATGCTCAGACTCCACATCTGCTCCTCTGCTGCTGGACAGTAAAACATGCGTTATGTTTATGAGAGCCGCAGTTTGTGTCTCTCATTCCAGCTTACATTCAGGTTACAGAGGTAAATCCTCGCTCTGTTTGAGACCCAGGAGGTTAAACAACTCTTTACCACCGCTCTGATCAACCTTAAACATTCTTTAAACCACGTGGATGAAACATTTTTCCATCTGCTGCAAAAAGATGTAGTTTTCTCATGTAAAGAAAACCACATGAGGAGACCAGACTCTCACGAAAACTGCGTTTCCCAGTCTGGGTTTGGGGTCACGTGATAAATCTGAGAGGTCATGAGACGATTCACAAACAGAAATAAAAATCAAAAGGTTTAATTAACTTGTTAAAAATTCTTGAAAGAAGATTAAATTCTATCCATCAGCTCAAGATACCGACAGTTCCTCTGTGACCTGGATGGGAACTGGTGTGATGTTACTGTGTATTTATGTGAAGGACCTGGTCCTAAGACGCTGAGCTGGATCCAGTTTCATGACAACAAAATGTTGGCAGCGTCTCGTTGACCAAATGACCGTCACTCACGCATGAACACAAGTATGGTGTTTCGTTTGCTTCGTTAAACATGGCGGCATCACGTAACAGGAAGTGACCTCATGTTGAAAGTTGCAGGTTGCATGTGATACATTTGGTGAAATGGGCTCCTGGTCCACCGAGAGGACAATGGACTCAGGCTCTTCATGTATTATCACATAACATGAGTGTGTAGCATTAATACTGTTGCTATGGATACATGGAGTTTATTACATTGAGGTCTGTTGTAAAGTGTTGGTCAGACTGTCTCTGGGAGCAGGCGTGGCGGTCTGAACCTTAGTGAGGAATCCAGGTCCATGTGTTCAGAGCGATGTGTAAAAGTCTCGTCCTCTGAGTCATCCAGGCAGTGAGATAGGGCAGAGAGCAGTGTGTGTGTGTGTGTGTGTGTGTGTGAGTCAGCTGGTATTTAAACACACCCTGCTCCGTCCTGGATCATAACGGAGCTGCTGCTGCTCGCTGCCTCACTGCTGCTGCTTCTCTGAAGGTAAGAAAACAGGAAAAGTTTGCTTCAGTTTGTCTGTGCTGAGAGAACGAAGGACTCAGTGTTTGGTCTGTGAACTTGAACTCAACAGAAAGTGTTCGGGTGTTTTCCTGGTGCTTTAACTTCAACAAACATCTGTCAAACAAACATTCAGTCTCAGTGAGTCTGTGGAGAGTCTGCTGAGAACATTCCAGATGTGATGACATGCTGCGGTGGGTAAGGAGTTCCCTGCAGACCCACTCTGCTCTCTGCCCCCCCTCTAGTTAGCAGAGTATCGTGTTGAGGTCATTCAGTGTGGGAGGGGGTTTGTTTCACTTCATTTAGCTTCACAAACAGAAACTAACAGAACGTTCAGGGATGAAGTTTTCATTTAACGTCTGTCACCTGATTGGCTCATATTAGATAAGACCCGCCTTCCAGACATCCCACTTTCAGTCTGAACTTGTAATGGAGTATTTTTACTTTCACTTAATTAAAAGATCTAAAAACATCGTTCACCACTGCGCTGATGTACATTTAAAATGGTGGCATTCCCCTTTAAATCCCAGCAAACAGAGAAGTGATTCTGCTTCTTGGACTGAAACTTCAGGTCTGTTTGTATCAGCTGTTGCTAAGTGACGAAACGCTGACCCTCACTCACTGTCGAGGTTTTGTAAGAGGACCAAGGGTCGAGATAACTCTGTCATGATAACCCCACTGTTTATGGGTTTTTAATTATCTAACATTTTACAGCTTTCACTGGGTAACTACAGAGAAGTTCAGTGGAGTTAGACTGTGTGTGTGTGTGTGTGTGTGTGTGTGTGTGTCTGTCACGTAACAGGCTCCACATTTCTTCAGATCTGTTTGCATTGTGATCCATGCTCCTTATCTGTGGACACACCCTCTGGCATGTCCTGATCAATAAATCAAACCCACCTGTCTGAGCAGCTGAATCTGAACAGATGCTTGTTTGTTCGTCCATTTTTAGAAAATCTGAGCAGGAAATCAAACGTTTCCTCTGGGAGGAGGAGACTGTGATTTGTCAGGACGGTTCAGTCCTCTGGTGTCAGGAGGTCGTGTCTGTATTTCTTTTATTAAACAAAAGCTGAAATAGATTTGAAAACAGAAGGAGAAGTTTTTACTCTTAGCTGAGGAGGAAAGGTTCAGAGAAGAGAAGGTGCTGGATGATGATGTACCTGCATCCGTCGACGTTCAGCTCACTGCTACACAGCTCCTGTGTCTGACACACTAAACTGGTGGTGTGTTTGTCTGGAAATGCATCTTGTTCTCAGGTCATCTCTCTTATATCACGTCTGAATCAGATGAAGACTCTACGTCCAAACCTCGGTTTGTCCTTAAACACATCCCCACTCTCTCTGCAGGTTAACTCATCATGGCGCTGGTCTCTGAGTTTCTGGGCCAACTGACGCTGTCGTACGGGGTGGTGAGTCACCAGCACAAGAAACACAGGAGACATGATTTTACATTGATCCGGTTCATTCTGCAGTTTCACACACCTGCAATACGGACGTTTGAACACACCTCTGTCTCTGACATCCTGTTTCTGTCAGAAAACATCTGTGGTCACTGCTCTAGCTTTAAACTTCTTCAGATCACACGGCTGCAAACAGCAACACGTTTTCATATCTTTACTGCCTTTACAGCAGGTAAAGGTGTGGTTCGTTCTCCACCCACAGTTCACCTGAACAATCAGAGACCTGATAAACTGAAGATGAAACAGATCAATGATTCCTTCAGATTACCGGTTACTGAGGGCAGTTAGAAGCATGTTGTGTGTGTGAGGCTGCAGCAGCTCAGGGATTCACTGTTCACTTCTTATATGTGTGCACGTGTTTACCATATTGTTTCTGGATCCAGTGAATGTTCGGCTTCTTTAAAAAGACTGAACTGATCAATTATCAAACGTGTTGCCAATAATTAGTTCAGCTCCACAGCTTTGGCTGGTTTCTCAGTGTCTGTGGAAATAAACATGTGTCTCTGTCCTCTGTAGGAAGAGGAACCCAAATTCCCCACCGTGGTGCCGGTACGAGACTTCGACCCAGCCAAAGACGCCGCCAGGATCGAGACGGCCATCAAAACTAAAGGTGAGCGAGTCCAAACACACAGCACCCGACTCACACGTCACAGACTGACATCAGACAGACAGGCAGACAGACCTGCACAGAGTGTGATGAGTCAGTTTCCACGTCAGTACTCCACCTGTTCAGGTACACGGGATAACATCCAACCCCTGATGGATCAACATCAATCAAAGGAGACGTCATGCGATAATATTTAATGTGAGCGGTGTCGGCTCAGACTCATCAGGAGTTCAGAAGCTGAAACAGAAAACTCAGTTAAACTCAGTTAAACTCAGTGGACACATTTTTCACGTTGGGATCAGCTTTGATGAACTTGGACAGGTGAATTTGAGCAGTTGACCAATGACAAAGCGACAGATGTCCAAAACAGAAGAAGCTGTCTCAGCTTTTTAGCTGTTTTTCACTTTCAGTCCTAGTTTTATGTGAGCTCTTGTTTAAGACCTAGAGTTTCAGCAGATTTCAGGAAACAGGCCAGAGATGTGATTTCACCAGTTACAGTCAGACGTCAGGTCACTGCCTCTGTCCTCGTCTGAGCTGTTCAAGCCACAACAACGTTTTTGATCTGACTGGAAACTGAAGCTGGAGGAGTTCACGTCCCTCAGCAGGATGAAGATTTTCCAGCAAACCTGAGACAGTTAGAGAGTCAGAGCTGAAAGAAGCGAGTCATCCACAGACGAATGAGAAAGACGAATCAGAAGACAAAGAGGCAGTTTCATTAGTTACAGGTCTGAACTGAACTGAACTGCTGATGAAGAAGCTTTTAAAGCCGAAGTGAAAAATGAAATCTGCTCATTATCTCATTTCCCTGCAGGTGTAGATGAACAGACCATCATCGACATCCTGACCAAACGGAGCTGCGAGCAGCGCAGAGAGATCGCCTTCGAATACGAGCGACTCGCCAAGAAGGTGAAAGATGTTTCAGCTCTGACACGAAAACAAACGCGGTCGTCACGTGAACTTTGACACACTGGTCTGAATCAGCAGATGAGTTTTAGTCCAGTGGCCACTGATCTCTGTAACATGACTCATTTCAGGTGATCATGAAACCGAAAGAAACAAAAGAAAAAAAGACAAAAAAAACTAAAAAACAATCTGGATTCTCTGAAATTCTCTGCTCCCACGTTTGCTTTGGGGTCAAATCGTCATTTCTAACAAGTTGTCAGGTTGTTTTTATATTTTAAATCAGTCTGGTCTCATCAAATGGCCTATGAATGATCTCTATGTATAATCAACCCCTGACCCCAGCACCAGCCAACATGGACTTAAATGAGTCAAAATCTGCATCTCCATTTGTTCATTTCCAGGACCTGATCGCAGCCCTGAAGGGGGCGCTGTCCGGCTCTCTGGAGGCTCTGATGCTGGGCCTGATGAAGAGCACGGCCCAGTACGACGCCTCCGAGCTCAAAGCCTCCATGAAGGTCAGAGTCCCACTTCAGCTCAAATTTGTGTGTGTGATGTAAACTGAATATGTGAGCCAGGATACACGTCTCCTGGTTTACAGTGCTTTATGAAGCCGTGACATAGAGTAAAGTGAGGCGTCTTACAGGGACTGGGAACAGACGAGGAGACCCTGATCGAGATCGTCTGCTCCAGGAGCAACGAAGAACTGCTGGAGATCAAGACGGTTTACAAAGAGAGTAAGATGTTCACGAGACGTGATGTGTTTAATGACTCGAGTTAACAGCTGGATTTTTCACTTAAACACAAAAAGCTGGTGAACCCAAATCAGCTTTCTCATCAGTTTCCTCACATTGTCTCTGCAGTGTTTAAGAAGGAGCTGGAGAAAGATGTCGCAGGGGACACATCAGGAGACTTTGCTAAACTGCTGCTGGCTCTGGTTCAGGTAGATCCAGGACCAGGACGTACCCTGGGCTTTTATTATGAAAAATCAATTTCTCCATGAACCTGTCGTGTTTTTTGCGATTGTTCATCTCAGAATCATCTCAGCATCAAAGAGACAGAACAACAGGCTCCTGCTCCTCTTCACCTCTGATCCAGGATAATTTCACGTTCTCACTAAATCTGAGCAGAAGCTTTTTTAACAGATTCAGATCCAGTTCCTGTGACGGTGCCACAGCATCTTTATTACGTGAAAACAGTTTGAACAAAAACATTCACAGTGTTTGGATAATGTTTGATAAAAATAAACTCTTTGTTTTGATCTGCAGACAAAGAGAGACGAACCGTCCAATGTCATCGACTATCAGATGATTGACGAGGACGCCAGAGTGAGTCAGAGCATCCATGTTCACAGAAAGTTTATTTAATGAGAAATCAGTCAGTTAATAAACTAATGACACTCACTCGCTCACTTGTCACTCGCTCACTCACTGTCCTCCGTCCTCTGTCCTGTAAACATCTCAGTCTCTGTATGAAGCCGGAGTCAAGAGGAAGGGAACCGACGTGGCGACCTGGATCTCCATCATGGCTCAGAGGAGCGTCCCCCACCTGCAGAGAGGTGAACTACACCCACAACACTGAAAACACACAGATTAAAGAACGTGAAGCTGCAGAATCCTGGATCAGGTTTTTTATGTTGTCACTGATTTAAGTTCAGTTTTTCAGCTGCATCAGCAGGAAACTGCAGCGTCTCTCTGGTCTGTTTTTACTGATCGCCCTGTTTCGTGTGTCTGTGGTTCTGTCAGTGTTTCAGAGGTACAAGAGCTACAGCCCCTACGACATGAAGGAAAGCATCAGGAAGGAGGTGAAGGGAGATCTGGAGAAGTCCTTCCTCACTCTAGGTACGTCCTCCTCCTCATCAGAGCCAGACAGGAGCTTTTTAAAGGACTATTCCAGATTTTAGCTCTTGATCATCTCCTGTTTGGAATTATACGAATACTTGAAGTACTTCTCATCATCTACGGTGCTGTAATCCTCAGTTCTTTGAGGTGTCGTTATCTTTGCTGAATAAAATCCAGAACAAGTCCTTTTTAAGATCAGTGACATCCTGAGGCCAAAGTCAGACAGAGACTGACTCACTGTTGGTCTAAGATCTGACCACAGTAAGAAGACCAGAATCTGACTGGTCCTTTACCGTAAATAAAAGTCAAACAGCTGATGAACCACCCGTCCGTCTGTCTCTGTCTCTGTCTCCTCACAGTGGAGTGCTTTGAAAACAAGCAGCTGTACTTCGCCAACAGACTCAGTGATGCCATGAAGGTGCACTTTTCATAATTCTGTTCATGATTTTTATCTGTAGCATCATTCATATCTGAGATCTGGAAATACAGATGGTCAGACCGACTCCTCCTGAGTTCGTCCGTCTTTTCCTCTGCAGAGTAAAGGGGCGAAGGAGAAGGTGGTGACCAGGATCATGGTTTCTCGCTGTGAAGTCGACCTGATGAAGATCAGAACGGAATTCAAGAGGCAGCACAGACGATCACTGTACCAGACAATCACTGTGAGTAACTACAGGAAGTACTGTTACTGTGACACTATAACCACAGGAAGTACTGTTACTGTGATACTGTAACCACAGGAAGTACTGTTACTGTGACACTGTAACCACAGGAAGTACTG
>JBBMJY010000001.1:29014471-29033839 GCA_037833715.1 Toxotes lorentzi | reverse complement strand
ACTGTGACACTGTAACCACAGGAAGTACTGTTACTGTGATACTGTAACCACAGGAAGTACTGTTACTGTGATACTGTTACTACAGGAAGTACTGTTACTGTGACACTGTAACTACAGGAAGTACTGTTACTGTGACATTGTAACCACAGGAAGTACTGTTACTGTGATACTGTAACCACAGGAAGTACTGTTACTGTGATACTGTTACAACAGGAAGTACTGTTACTGTGATACTTGAAGTATAATCTGATTTGACGTCTGTAATTTTACATAATAATAATAATCCTTATTACTGACGTTGTGTCCTTGCATCCTCAGGAGCACACTAAAGGAGACTATCAGCAGGCTCTGCTCAGTCTGTGTGGAGGAGACGACTGAAACCTCAACTCTGTCTGAACTCAGTTTCCCAGAGTGCTGCTGGGTTTGAAGTGTCACCTGACTGCAGCTCTTCTTTCAGTATTAGAGCCCTTTGTTGTTTTCATATTAAGCAGAGTGTGTCGCCTCCTTCTGTCTGAGCAGCTTCCATTTCTCAAATAAAAACTTTTTACCCATCTGTGCTTGTTTGCTGTTTGATGAAATGACCACCAGGGGGCAGCAGAGACACATACGTTCTACTGAGCCTCTGAGGAGAAACAAGGACTCAGGTTCAGGATGTCTGAGTGGACGATGTCTCTGCTCTGGACACGACCCGGGTCACTGTTTACTACAGGAGTCCTTTAACCTGCTGTCTCAGGTTGATGAGACGTCTCTGTCCACTCTGCAGGAGAAGTCGAGTTAATTCACATTAAAACTATGTTTGGAATCAGTAACGAATCAACAATTTTTCACTGTCACACCTTCACTTGCTGGTTTTCAGCTGTTTCAGCTGCTTGAAGACACATTTAAAACAAATCATCAGCTGATCCCAGTCAGGGCTGATCTGATTACATCAATGAACAGAACACAGGGAAACCAGAACCCGGCTTAAACCCCTTCAGACCTCACTGAGATTTAGAGGTGTTTACACAGACAGTTACACAGTTAACCACATTTCATCAAATCAACTGAAACACAGTGAATACGTGGCCCGTGGGGCCCCTGAATATCTGGGTCCTGGGGTAAGTTACTTGCTTTGCTCAGTTGATAATCCAGACCTGCTGAGACCAAGTCCTTTAAACGCATAGAGACACAGGAGAGGTGTGTCCACGCAGGACTTTACCAGGTCAGAAGTCAGCTTCAGGTCTCAAGTGGAGTCAAGTTTCCTCATTTATCTCAACGCTGATTTTACAGGAATGTGTTAAATCTGTGCTGATTAACGTGACACACACACACACACGCACACACACACGCACACACACACTGCCGACTCAGTTAAAACCCGATTTAAAGCACTAATACTACAGTAATAATGGTGATGAAAAAAAATCACATTTTTAATAATAAAGTTTGGCCTCAGTTTTCTCCTGAGGATGTGAAAGTAACATTAGTATGATGAGTGAGATTATATTATATTATATTATATTATATTATATTATATTATATTATATTATATTATATTATATTATATTGGTAAATACATATATTAGTGGCTTTCAGCTCCATCTTTCAGAAACCTGGAAATGTCTCTCTCTCCTCTCAGTTTTCAGGTTGGAAGTTGATTGTGTGTAAAACACTTTTTCTTCCTCAGTCATCAGTGTTTTGTGTCTTTATTCTGTTTTTCTGCACAGGAAAACTCTCTGTAACAGCGAGTGATGTGAAAATATTGGTTATTAATGACTCCCCAGTAGACTCACATAGACACATATTTGTGATGTGTGTTTGTGTTTGTCTAATCTCACATTAATTCATGTTTGATAATTAAATCCAGAGGAAGTCAGATAAAAAGATTCCTCTGCTGCTCCTTCAGGTTGTTTTTCCTTTAATCGTTCGTAGGTTTTTTATTGTTTGTTTGCTGCTAATTTTGTAATTAAAGATGCTAATTTTACCTCCAGCAAGAGTCGCTGATTTGCATTTCTGCTGCAGAAAAAAACTGCATTCATAGTTTCCGGTGTTTAGACTGAGAGAGAGACTGAGGAGGGAGAAACTAAAGAGAAAAAAGTCAAACTGTGACTCCGTCAGAAAATATTTAAAAAATACATTCAATTTAATCAATACAAGGGGATGTTGTTCTGAGAGATCAGATGTTCAGGTGGAAAACAAACGGGTTCAACAGGATCAGTGTATCATCAGTGTATCTGTGACCTAAATTAAATATGTGAATTATTTGAGTAGAAGCGTTTCGTCCAGGAGACGAGCTGAATGAGGGCTCATGGGAAACTCCACGTCCTGCAGCCAAGAGTCCAGCATGCTGCTGTTAGCTGAGAAGCTTTTATCATCAGCACACAACTACAAAAAAAAGAAAGAAAAAAGACAAAGATTAAAAAAGACAAAGAGCTTTTTTCAGCTTCATGACAAAAGCACTTCGGACATTTTAAGGGTTTTATGAGCTGGACTGGATCAAAAACTCATGTCAGGTCATTTATTACACAACAATCCTTTAGGACAAATGAAGCTGTGATTGATTTATTGATGAGAAAAATTAGTTTTCACAGATCCATGATTTGTCTTTTGTCCAGAACACAAAACCAAACAAACGTGTAACACCCTCTTCAAATTTATTGCCACTTAGTCATAATATTGATGAGAACATTAGCCTATTGTGCAGCTTTATGTTTATCACCAATAAAAGATTAAATATGGTGCAAAGAGACAAAAGCTGTTTGGTAAAATCAAAGAGGGAAGAGTGAGATTTATGACTGCTCAGATTAACCCGATGATCATAAAGACAGAAACTGATGATGCAAAGCATGCTGGGATGGCACTATGGGACAGACCAGCCTGTTCTCTTTTGCTGCAGCCTCTGTGTGGAGGTCAGAGGTCGTGGATTCACCTGTTCGTACAGTCTTCTTACAGTCACTGAGTGGTGCTAGAGAAAAGGTCATCGGGTCATTCAAATCTGAAGGGTTCATCCTCTGGAGAGCAGGAATGAGTTCAGTTCTGTTCACCTGAACTTCTCTGCCGGCTTCCAGGACGTCTGAGGGAGCACATCAGGTTCTGATTCTGGTACTGAACCCGGTTCATACTGTCACCTGTCAGACTGACAGACAGGTGGACCGTCTGTTCACAGAGACCCTTCAGCTTCGTGTTTGGATGTAAACGGAGAGAAACGAAGCTTTGAGTCAGCGACAGATCGACAGGGAAGAAGCTTTGAAAACGTCTGATTTGACGAAGACGTCTCACCGTGTCTCGTTTTTTGAGACACAGGAGCTGAAGGTTGGACGTGTTGACAGCAGGTGAAACTAAACCTGACAGGATTCACAAAGAATCAACCTCTGAATGAATCTGAACACGTACAGTGACAGAGCTGAAGAGAATTACAGACGCTTCACTGGATTTAATTTTTAGTGGATCCTGGAGATTTTCACTGTTTCAAACCACATTATAAATGTTATAAATATATAAATATTAGTGAGTCAGTGAGATAATAAAAAGTCCAGTGTGTCTCACAGGTGTCCCATAGGAACTAAAGAGATAACAAGACAAAGTCTCTGCTGGAGGAGGATTTTCCAGAACCTGGCAACCCGACAGTTGAATTCAGTATTAATTCTTTATAGCTGATCTATAAAGAGTTAGTAAATGTTTTATTAACCATCAATAAATCCATTAAGTACAGTTATAAACCATTAATAAAAGAAGCCTTAACAGAAATGAAATATTTACATTAACTTAATGATTCAGTGTTGTTAATTTATGTATTTGTCAGAAATAACACGCAGTGACAACGTGTTTTCCACCTAAATCTCTGATCTCTCAGTTCAGCATCCACCTGCAGAGACTCCAGCATCAGGAACCTGGTTCTGGTTCTGTTCAGACTCTCACAGCACCTGGATCAGGTCAGGGAAAGATCCTGGTCTGGTTTAATACTGAAAAAGTTCAACCTGTTTATTTAAACTGAACCTGAATCACAGATGGGGTCTGGATGTGAACCTGGTCTCTGGTCTGACAGTCCTGATCTTTGTACGTCCTCTGCCGTTAATAAACGTGGCTGATCCATCAGCTCAAGCAGCTGAAAACAGGCAGGCCAAAACTATTTCATCGTATTTTTAAAGTAAATTCTATAAAAATCATAAAGATTTGATTTTATATTTTTTATACATAACAAACTTTAGCTGTTAGCTAAACATTAGCTAAATGTTAGCTAACGGACACAGGACGTCAGAGACAGCGACTCAGCACATGAAGCTCTAAACAGGTCACTTCACTGTGAGGGCTTGGTTTTTAGACAGACATGTGGACATGTTGACAGACATGTGGACATGTGGACAGACATGTGGACAGACGTGTGGACAGACGTGTGGACAGACATGTGGACATGTGGACAGACGTGTGGACAGACGTGTGGACAGACATGTGGACAGACGTGGACATGTGGACAGACGTGTGGACAGACGTGTGGACAGATATGTGGACATGTGGACAGACGTGTGGAAAGACGTGTGGACAGACATGTGGGCAGACGTGTGGAAAGACGTGTGGACAGATGTGTGGACAGACATGTGGACAGATAAGGGCTTAATGAAGTCAGCAGCAGCTCTTCACTCTGGATGTTGATCTGCTGACCTGCATGAGTGTTGTTTGTTTAAAGCAGAGCTAATCCTCAATTGTCACGCTCCCATAATCCCATCGCTGCCATTCATTCCCACCCCCACACCTCCACCCACACTCCACCCACACACTCCCCTTCAGACGAAGCAGAAATCACCACGACAGCCTCTCCAACATGAACCAAGTGTCAGGCTCTCCTACCTCACAGATAATTACAGCCGCCGCCGTTCGCCACCATCTTCCTCATCTGACACAACATCTGCAGGCGAAGCCAGGAGAGGACGACATGTTAAATACAACAGCAACGAGAACTGAGATCAAGATTAATCCACCTTAACCACACCATCTTCAGTATTTCTCACGTCTGAAAGTCACGAGGAAACTTGTGAAATATTTGCTGACGACAGGTGACGCCTCACCTCTGGAGTTCCCGCTGCTGGTTAATGAATTTGTTAATTTGGAACAAATGTTTTTTTACTGAGTTCTGTCAAACCAACCAGCAGCTCCACAAGTTAGTTAGTTAACCAGTCATCATGGGTGAAATGTGGAGAACCCTCCTTTTCATGTTGAGTTTTCCATCAGACAAAATGATTTAAATGATGAATCAGTTACTAAAGTTGCTGCCAGTTCATTTTCTCTTAATTGTCTAATTGGTTGATAAAGTAATAATTTCAGCTTCAGAGTACTGATGTCATGCAAACTGCTGTGTGGGGGTCAGCGGGGCCCTCAGCGGGCTGATCCAGCCATGGCATCAATGTTAAATTCATTTTAAACAAATTAACAACGTTCTTCAATTTAGTTTTAAATGAATGTTCTGCCAACATGTGACCATCATCCCACATCTGTAAGTACAAAAACCTACTGAACATACAGTGTTTAAATCGAAGCTGGTATTTGTTTAGGTCAGTGTGTGATGTGATGTCTCTCCAGCTGTGTCTGAACCTCTGTCCTGTAAATGTGAAACTTTCTTGTTCTGGAAAATTATTTTCTGAGACATTCTCCAGCTTCATAACTGAGCTGGTAAAACCAGGGATGTGAAGAAACGTTTTTCCAAATCTAAAAATATTGCGTATGTTTTTTGTTTGTTGTGGTTGTTCTAATAAATCATCATAAATCTTTTTGTAACCCTGAATCTGGCAGCCCCCTCTGGAGAACCACCAGAGGGGCTGGTGGATGTCGCCCCCCGTCACCCTGACCCCCCGGGTTACCCGCGTTCTGGCTCTGTCCCGCCTCAGGTTCAGTTTTAATGGCGCCGAGCAGAAACGCTCAGGGACGGCGGCTCAGGGAGCAGAGAGCGAAAGGTCTTGTTCTGTTTCTGCTTCGTCTCAAGCTGCCGGAGAATCACGCTCGTGTCTTCTGTCTTTGTCTCGTTCGACTCACTCAGTTGATGCCACGGGCCGATGGTGGCGAATCCCGATGTCGGGCCGATGGTGGCGAATCCTGATGTCACCAAATGCAGCCACCAGTCAGTTGTTTTGTTAAGCAGTTCGCTCGGGTACAGATCCCCTCATCGCCTCACACCCTCATCAGGACTTCCAGCTCCACACGTCAGATAAAAACCTCGACATACACAACCTGACACGCTCCTTCTCACAGCTGTTAACACAGAGGATTTTCCAGGACGAAGCAATTACTCTGAAAATTCAAAAGATAAAAAGACTTCAACAAATCGTTCATGCATAATGCACAACAACAGATTTCAGTAAAACCATTTAGTGGCTTTTCAGCTCAAATCAAGGCTTCAAGTCATGAATTATGATGAGCACACCAGGCTGCCACATGCACACTCCCCAGATCTGTAAAATGAACAATTAAGAAGCGGGCCGCTAATTAAGCGCAGAGATCAAGCGCCTTTCTCTCTTCGCCCTGAAGGAGGTTTTCCATGGGGCCTTTGATCAAAGCGTCGCCCGGGGAAGGAGCCCCGCGACGGCACGTTTCCTCTGGCTAAACGCAGATTAGTGCTCCGCTCGCAGGATTCCCCGTCACAGAGGGGAAAGCTGTGTTTTGCAGAAAACTAAAAATTGACACAGGCAGATAACACAACAAATATTTCCTGCTGAACAGGATCCATGAAAGTCGCAGCTTGTTGAATCATCATTACACACATGAAGAAAAAGCAGCGACCAAAAACATTTGTTTGTGAGTCAAAACAAAGACAAAATTTCTCACAGGCTGGTTGTTCTCTGTGACTCCGCTGCCTTTCATTCTGCTCTCCAAAGCCAAATGCAAATGAAGCCAGGCTCTGGAACTTTAAAATTTTTATTTATGCCCGCCTACTGAGTTGCACATGTTTAATCTTGCCATTTCTTCTTCTTCTGCTCTTGTTCTTGGGGAATATGCAAAGTTTATCAGGCCTGCATCCTGACTTTCATGTCAGGCCTTGGCTTCTTGACTGAGACGCAGACAGACGCTGAACGAGATTGAAGAGTCAGGTAGAAGCAGAGTTAGCCTGCAGGCTCGAATCAGCGCGGTGACGCCCGTGTCTGTTAATTCGCCCTGACGTGCTCCTGATGCCAGCCCTTCATTATAAATATTTTTAAAGGGGCTCCGACCTTCTGCGCGCCCGTCCGGGACCCGAGCGCTGCGTGAACGAACCTTTGATTTCTGCTCCTCTGTGGGTTTCGGTCTCGTCATAATGACAGCGCTGCTTGACAGCTTCTCATCACATGCCTCTTGTCATCTTTTGTGGGAAGTTTTGCAACAATTAGCATAAATATTTCATCTCCTTCCGCCCTGCGTCGTCCCTGCTGCTGCTGCTGAAACAGGATCCAGCTGAAAGCATCGCAGAGATGTCACCAAGCGCCGCCGGAAAACGACAAACCTTTGTAAAGTGTACTTTTCTCCCCATTAACATACAAAGATGAAGCACGAGAGGCAAACAGCCAAACATATGTACCCTTTGTGGAATCTTTTATTGAACATATTTGGGAGAAGAGAGCAGAGTTTGATTACAAGGGGAAAAGCCTCAGTGAATTGCGGCCTGCGAGCATGCAAATCTTCGTGCTGCATTTATGAGATATACTTGTTCACATTATTTATTTCACACCAACTTATTTACATTCTAGATGGAAAGCCATCCGCTGGAAGTTTACTGAGGGAATCATCGCTCCCCGCTGAGCAGCGTGCTCTGCTGCTGATGCTCAGAGTTATGACAAGTGGGAGAAAGTCAAGAAACTTTCAGGTAAGTAGTGCAGAAAACTCACAGATTATCCGTCTTCTACGCAAAGTTTTACTTCAGTCAGATCTTTCACTCTGCAGATAATGAAGGTGCAGTAACATTATATGGGCACATAATGCTGTGCCAATTAATCTGTGTCTGCATGTGCCTGCAGCCATCCACAGCAAAATTAAATATATACTTACATCTGATTTCAAAGGAGTTGTAAACCCTCTCTGGCTCCAGCGCCCACTGTGGAAGACTTTACTTAAGCTTGAGGAAGAGCATCATTAAAATTAAAGCCAACGAAGGGAAGCTCTCCTGCCTTCGGCTACTGCTCAGCACTTCAAAACAAACTGCACGGGCAGACCGAATCCAGCGCTCCAGTCAAACGCCTGTCTTTCACTATTTGATGTTGTTTGTAGGCACAGAGCTGATTAACTTCCCCACTGAAAGATTCAGATCACAGAGAGAGAAAAAAACCCCAAAACACATAAAAACAACTCTCAAAGCACGATGATGAGCGACTACGTCCTCACAGACTCATCTATCAACACGTAACCTGGGAATTAATGAGGCCACTGATCCTCCGATATGTTGATTCATTAGGGGGTAATTATACGATCACACCTTCAATGGGGTAAAAGGCCCACGGACCACCCCCCACATGTGAAGCTGGATCTTGTCTGAGGTGCAACAAACTTGGAAGAGGCCTGTGAAACAATAACCTTCAGTTTAGTTTTCAGTGAAGAAAATGTCCCTCTGAGGTTGAAGTACTAACACAGTCCTGATTGTTTTTAGCCTATATTTGTTCACGTTCAGTCAAAGTGTGACATTAACAACTGAATCAGCTGTGATCAGCTCCTGTCTGCAGTGAACCCATGGATGAACACACACCTCTCACTGGATCCCTGTGATACTGAAGGACACTTAAAAACAGCAGAATTCTCAATGAAGTTCTGCAGTTAAAAGGAGCATCTTTTTCCTCTGTATCTTTCTATACGGTGTCTTTATTCTACACATACACAGATGTATGTAAATACATGACATTGACCATAAAAACAGATACATAGGACCAACTGTGAAGAAACCATCGACCTGCACTAACTGTGACTGTGACTGCGTCAGATGTAACAGGAAACGCTCACAGCTTCTACTCGAGGATTCAGAGTAAGATCCCCCGTTTATTAAGATTACTAATTCTGATCCATCACTACAGTAGTATTAACTGAGAATCTGTGAGGGAGCTTCAGACTGTTTATGGGTTGAAAACACTTCAAAATTATACTGAAGTACAGTAGATGAGTAAATGTATGTCACTTTTCACCACTGAATGAACCAGTTTTCTCGTTT
Source organism: Toxotes lorentzi (assembly GCA_037833715.1). Lineage (NCBI taxonomy): Eukaryota > Metazoa > Chordata > Actinopteri > Toxotidae > Toxotes > Toxotes lorentzi. Next base: position 29,024,706 of record JBBMJY010000001.1, on the reverse strand, counting down.
TTTCTCGTCTTTTTAAATCGTTGTTCACAGTGAGCAGGTATAAACACAGCGGTGGAGCTAACGGACAGCCTCACCTGCCTCCCCCCGAAGGCCTCACACCATCACAGCTGCCATCTCGTCCTCCCCCCGGCCGTCGTCACGGAGCTCCTGTTAGTGACGAGCCGTGACTCCAGCCTCTCGCCCTCACACAGAGAGGAGGAAAATACGACCAATAGAAAGTTAAACAAGGTGTCGCCGTGCTGCCACTTTAAAGACCAGGTCATAATGTGGTTTAGTCATCAGGCTGATCTCTGATCTAAGCCTGTTATCGGCAGACGTGTTTCACTGCTGCTCTGTTTTTCACCTCAGTCTTCAGAAGAGAAACATCTGTCTGAAACATCTGTCCTTTGCCCAGTTCCTCATTTCCTATGTAACACAACATTTCCCTCTAAATATTCTCAGTGTGGTGTCATCTGTTGTCGGGCAGATCAGACCTCATCATCTGTCAGTGAACTTCTTAACAAAGCCGTCATGTAAATGGACTCAGTCAGCTGTGTCCTCCATCTCTGACCCTGCTCTGCCATTCATATATCATCAACATAACACCCCTCATCTGCCTCATCCGGGGGAGTGTATGACCACAACACACACACACACACACACACACACACACACACACACACACCCTCCTTCAGGGACCTATGGCAGCAGTGGGATTTATTATCAAAGTCAAACCCCTCAGATGTCGAGGTTCACTGTACTGAGGTTCCTGCAGTGACGTCTTCATGTGTCCCGTAGACAGAGTCAGCTGACCACACTTCAGCACTGTGATGGACATGACACAGCTCTAACTGTCCCTCAGACAAACTAACCTGACACAAACAAACCTTCTCACTCTGAGACCGGAGTTTAGTCTTTTATATCCTCTGTGTGACTCCACAGAGAATCCACATCAGATCACCAGGGACCCTGACCCGCAGATCCTCTCAGGCTAACTGGAGCTCGGATAGTGGGTCACATCACACAAACGAACCACAGCACATTTCTCTTGGAGCTTGTCAGAACCTTAGCCCATAGACTGAGATCATCGCAGTCTTGAGATGCTTTTGGGAACAGGAGCTCAGCTTAGATGTGAAAGCACTAAAATTTAGACCAGTGATTCAGGACTCTGTGGAGAGAAGAATGGAAGTAACAGGGATTTAAGCAGAGTTTAAGTATTGTGTGTCCTCTCAGACTCCGGGGTCTTATCGATCTTCTCTGGTCTGTCTGCTCGTCTCTTGTCCTGCTGAGAGACTCCGTCTCCTCCTCAGCTCTGTGCAGGCTGAGCCAGGGCCCAATGACTTATTATTACATCCTGAGAATATGCAAATTGAAGCAGCTCGACGGTGTGTGTTTTTGATGGAAGAATACAAATCACCGCAGACATGACACTTTTTTAATTTTCCTGATGAATGTAATGCTTCAGAAAGAGGAAGGATTGATGACGGGGCGTAATGAACTCTTTAGCGGAGCGGCTCTGAGGCTTTTCATTACACTGTCCTGTGTGAAGACGCTTGTCCACAAATCTGTCTCTGCTCGCTGCTGAACCTTAGACCAGTACAGTCCTGGTCCAGACCCCTGGTGCACACAGCAGTTTGGTCACACACACACACACACACACAACCCGGATGAACAGCAGAGCGCTGAGAGGCAGTTACCTGGAGGGATCAGTTTTCAACAGTTTTCCTTAAGTTGAAGAGTTCGGTTGTGTCGCTCTAAAATTCACTTTGCATTCACAAACTACAGGTCATTTTTCCTCCACGGAGCACCCTCCCAGATCTGATTTAGCTGAGGTAATGTGGACCTGGCTGAGGTCATAGGTCGCGATCTGTGAAAACTTCTGATGCCTGATGTCGCTCTCCCACTCTTCATTGTGACTGAGGGAACGTGATTCGTTCAGATTTGAGTGATGGGTCGATGTTTTCTGACTGTTACCTTCAGTTTGTATGGCTGTGTGTGTGTGTGTGTGTGTGTGTGTGTGTGTGTGTGTGTGTGTGTGGTTTTAACAGAGTAATGACCTCCATTCATTATGAGGCCAGTTGATTTTCATTTACTCTCTCGGCTCCGACAATTAAAGGGAGCAGCTGAGGAGGTGATGGAGAGACCGGGACGCCCAGAGGTCGCCCACCACTTTAACTGATAAATTAAATACTATTATCAAGACTCCTCCCCCAGCCGTAAAGACACACACATACACACACACACACACGCACACACACACACACAAACGCACACACACACACACACACACACACACACGCACACACACACACAAACACACACACACACACACAAACACACACACTCTTCAGATCTGCCCATCACTGTGGCCCAAGGACGTGAAAACAGCAAAATAACAGCATATATGACAACTAGAGCTCAGCACCACTTTGCCCATCAATAAAACCTAACTATTGGTCGCGATGACGATTCACTTGCTGATGTGGTCGATGATGTGAACAACATTATTACGGATTATGATCACGACAGTTTTTACTCTGTACAAAAAATCCCATGGTAGAAAAGCATAGAAGAATCTTTGAGCCTCTCATCATCTTGTCTTTTGTCTTCCCCTCTGTCCTCTCCTGTTCTCCTGTCCCACTGTGTAATATCATTCTCCCCATTATCTTGTCCTCCCATCCCATCCTCACTGTCCTCTTCCTGTCCTCCCATTTTGCCGTCCTCCCTGTTCTCTCACGTCCTTGTCCCAGCTGTCTAGTGTTGTTCACCTTGCTCCCTCATGTCATCCACACCCTGTTGTCCCTTTTCATGTTGGGTCATTGTCCCTCTTGCCTCATCACATTGTCCTCCTGTCCTTTCTGTCCTCTCATGTTGTACCATCCACAGATGTCCCTTCTGACATCTCATGTCCTCCCTACCTTGTGTTGCTGTCCTGTTGTCTCGTCTTCCTCTTCCTCTGTTTTCTTTTGTTGTGTTACCTGGTCTCCTCCAGAGTGTCGTCTCATGCCGTCCTTCTCCCCATCGTCTTGTGCTGTACTCTTGTCTCTTGCTGTCCTCTTGTCCTCCCTATCATCTTGTCCCTGTTGTCTCCTTGTGTTGTCCTTCTTCCTGGTCTTGTGTTCTTTTCCCACCTGCCTTTCTGTTCTTCAGTTTTTGTGTAAATCTGTTTGTGTGACAGAGACCTGGGCCGTGCAGAGTCCAGCGGAGCCTCGTCCACAACAAAACACATATTAGCATTAGAGAGCAAACTAACATATTAGTGTGCAGTTCATCTGATGGGACGGGCAGCGCCGCACAATTAGTCATCCAGTGGGGGACAAACACAATTACAGTGAAGCAATAACAGAGCGCAGAGGCAAAACTCCTGACCTCTGCATCTCAGCTCCATTTAAATGTTTGATGTCTCATTGAATTAGTATCACAGTGTGAAAGACAAAGCTAATGGAAATGAGCCAGAGACAGGCAATACTGCTGATTGGGCCCGATATAATTAGAATAATATCACGTCCGGCGTTAATAACAAGGAAAGGAAATAAATAACGGGGGAGATCAGTTAATAGCCGCCGTGCTAAAATGGCTGCGTTTTAAATATGCCGAGGCCAGCGCTTCTTTCTGTTTACTCATGGGCCGCTGATCGTCTGAATATTGATGTGGTGGAGCGATCGGCGGTGAAGGATCCTCCGCTCTCGGCTCCTGGGCGGGGGGCTGTTTCATCTTGATTATTCATCTTGATAAATACATAAGGACGAACAAAATTATGGCTGTTTTTCAGGCGGTGCTGGTTTATACTGGGTGTGAATTAGCTCTGCTGACAGATGGGGCGACTGAGTCTACCTGCTCGAATCCGTCCTGGATCCTCTGGTTCATTTTCTGGACTCACAAATATTAATTTACCTCCTGACAGGAACAAAGATGTTGTTTTGGTTTGTGGGAATCTAAACTTGCTTTTTTTAATAATAAAATGTGAAATAAAATGTGCCTATGTTTTATTTGTCTGAACAGTTTAATTAGCTGAAGTCAGTGTAAACATACAGTGTGTGGTCCAGTTTTGGTGCTTGTTGTTTCTGTTTCCTCTCAGATGAGAAAGCTGTAAATGTGTAAACACAGATGCTGCTTCTGGTCGAAGCCTGTTTTTCTACTGTTCCTTTTCTACTCGTTTCACTCAGACACGAAGCTGAGACACGTTTCACACAAACACAGCACAAACACATTCACATCACATTTGTTCAAACTCCATTAATTGTCCCGGCTGATTATATCATACTCCATTTGACAAAAAGAGCTTCTTAGATGGTTTTAATTCATCCTAATAAAAACCACTCGGTCTTTTTAATAAACACTCAAACTGAGAAATTAGTTTTTTTAAATTAGGCTCATTTTCATGACAAGTTCCTGTCTCCTTGAATTTTTCATTAAGATGAAAGGTTTGTTTGAGGTTTTCTGTAGAATGAATGTCGTGTGTAGTTTTGACCAGTGACTCCTTTAATCAGTTTTAGTTTTAAGAAGAACAAATGATAGAAAGCTGTTTTTCTTACAGTCTAAGTGAAGATGGTGTTTGAGTGTTGTTTACTTACTGTGATGACTGTTGATGCTACGTTTGTGTTTTTATAACGAATAAACAAAAACTCTACCAACTCATATATTTGTATGAAAAAAAAAATATATGTGTGTGTGTGTGTGTTTGTTTGATTAATAAAAGTTTTTAAGATGCCTTCCTTAGAAATTCATGCTGTCAGCCACAAACTCTGCTGCAGCGAATCCTGCACCTGTGTTTGAGTGTGTGTGTGAGAGAGTGTGTGTGAGAGAGTGTGTGTGTGTGTGTGTGTGTGTGTGTGTGTGTGTGTGTGTGCGAGTGCAACCTCATTAATGTCCAATCCAACAACAACACGACCCGCCGACTTCACCTGAGGAAGAAAACAGGCAGCTGATCGGCACAGAGAGGCACTCTGGGTAAAAAGAGGAAACACATGGAGGGAACGTGAACATCCATCGCACTTCAAATATTATCTCACGGCGTCACGACTGATGGAGCGCCAGGCTGCGATGTACGGCCCACCGACGCTCCCATCATCCATCTGCTGAGCGAGGCCTGAGACTCCATTATGCTGAAACGTCCTGCTTCCCTGATCTAACACATTTCAATCAGTCAACAGAGGAGTGCATTCTGATACAGCCTGATGGATTATGAGGAGCGAAGGTCGACATGCACAGATACAGCCTGCAGAGAGCGTCCAGAGCGACAGCTCGGTCCGTGCTCAGATAATAACTCCTCTCTGATTCCGGTCTGTGGGATTAGTCCAGACGTCAGCGGCTCCATGACTTCCTGTTAATAACATTCCTGTGCGCTGAGAGAGCGGTGATCTCGAATTGTTCCGCTCGGCATCAATGTCGGCGTCGCATGAATGAACCCCTCCCTCCTCAGAGCGTTAGAGACGACCTGACGGATTAAAGCAGCGCTCCTCACATGAAACACACCGCTGCCTCTGAGTGTGTGTGGTTTCAGAAGTGAAGGAGACGCAGGATTCTTCAACCAACAAAGAGGAAATAGTTTCAGTAATAATGAGAAGAGAAGAGAAAGACATGAGAAATTCAAATCTCACGACTCTGCGAGAGACCACTCTGCCAGAGTGAACCTCTGATGTTACCACAAAGAGAACCGAACTTTACTGCCTCAGACGTGACTGATGATCGGTTCCAGTGATCTGGAGTCAGTTCCATCAGGGAGGCGTACGTCTCTGGGCCCCCGACCCTCTAACCCGAGCCCTGGGCCCCCGACTCTCTAACTCGAGCCCTGGGCCCCCGACTCTCTAACCCGAGCCCTGGCCCCCGACTCTCTAACCCGAGCCCTGGGCCCCCGACCCTCTAACCCGAGCCCTGGGCCCCCGACTCTCTAACCCGAGCCCTAGGCCCCCGACCCTCTAACCCGAGCCCTGGGCCCCCGACTCTCTAACCCGAGCCCTGGGCCCCCGACCCTCTAACTCAAGCCCTGGGCCCCCGACTCTCTAACCCGAGCCCTGGGCCCCCGACCCTCTAACCCGAGCCCTGGGCCCCCGACCCTCTAACTCGAGCCCTGGTCCCCCGACCCTCTAACCCGAGCCCTGGGCCCCCGACTCTCTAACCCGAGCCCTGGGCCCCCGACCCTCTAACCCGAGCCCTGGTCCCCCGACCCTCTAACCCGAGCCCTGGGCCCCCGACCCTCTAACTCGAGCCCTGGTCCCCCGACCCTCTAACTCGAGCCCTGGGCCTGTATCCCCATTTACTGAGGAATCCATGAGCAGGACAACGAGCCCAAACACACAGAGAAACTGTCCTCAGTGCAGTGACAGAAATAAAACACTTGTCTCTGTGAACTTTCCTTTGTTTTAGTTTTTGTTTACTTGATAACTTCAAGCTGCATTTCGAAGTTATTGATCTGGAACTCAGGTCACTAAAAGATATCTGACTGACTTAAGATCCTTTCAGATCTGGTTCAGGCCCAAATGAGACAGATGACAACGTTTCAACCCCAAGTGAATAAAATCCAGAGGACGAATGTCTGCTGCTGTTTAACACTGAGTCCTAACTCCAGAAATTCATTCACCTTGTAAACGCTGCTGGATCCGCTGCAAAATTCAAATCTCTCTCCATCCTGTTTCAGAAAAGTCAAAATAATGAAGAAAAAAACCCCAAAACAATATTTCCAGCTTCCATTTGCATGTTCACTGCATGAAATGAAAAAAAAAATGAACAGGCAGCGTTTTCATTTCCAAGAACTACAAGGGAATAAGAGATTAAAGGATAAAACTTCAGTCTTTTATGTCTTAAGCACTTTGCTAATTAGCGGAGCAGCAGCAGAGACAGGCTGAATACATTCTGGTAAATGGAGTCAGAATAAAACACAGGACTGAAAACAAGAGTGAATGAACGACGCCCCCGGGGGGCCGAGGGTCGCTTCATTACATATCGATGGAAATGATGCAAGAAGCTGCTCCGACTGCACACTGTAAAAAATATCAGGTTATCTCTGTTTATAGTTATTAGACTCATAATAAACGAACTGTGAACTGTGAGGTTCAGTCATCTGACTGTTCCTTTCTGTTCTACAGATTGATCAGACACAGCTCTTTGATGGAGGCTGAGTTCCTGAACTTATTGTTCATCTCCGCCGCAATCTGTGGCCCCTGTCATCCCTGTCAGAGAGCGGTGCATTATGGGTGGTTTGCTGGGTTAGCGAGTGTTTTCAGTCTGTTTCTAGTGAGTCTGTCAGCGTCAGTCAGCACCGACAGTGTTTGGTCCAGTTTAGCCTGCAGAGTCTCTGAGGGCTGATGTGTTATGGTGAAATGAAAACCAGTTCAGAGTTTCACCTGTTCATTCAGCTGAGACGTCACACCTGAGTCTTATAAAGCCAGTGATGGGTTACTGAACACGACTGTGGCCCAGGGCTCGAGGTCTCGGGCCCCTGGACCAGAGCCTCGCTGTGAAGCATTAATACGTCTTATCTGAAGTCAGAGAGCTCCGTTAACAGACACGAAACACAAAGAGATCAAATGTCCACAAAGACACACGAAAAAATATTACTACAAAAAGACACAAAGCGACTACAAATGGAGGGGGGGGCATTCTGTCCTAATCTGTGTGTGAGATGATGATGAAGCATCGTCTCACTTGACTGAGTGCGGTGAGATTTTTACAGTGTTCCTGTTTTCCATGTCGATGCAGTGTGAGCGCCGGAGCCTCCCGGTAACATGAACGCCACGCTCGGCTGTAACTCTGCAGAAGAAGAAGAAGAAGCGGCACATGTTTAATTCATCGACCCTGCACGTCCCTCAAGTTAATTCCACCGCGGGCAGTGTTTATTTCTGCTTTGTACTTTTGTTTAAAGCCAGTTGTTGACAACTCTTGAACATGTCAAACTATCACCGCTAATAATTGCTTAAGGAGCTGGAACTTTCTGCAAATGTTGGTTCCAGCACAAAACACTCCTCCTCCACGCCTCCTCTCTCTCTCTCTCTTTCTTTCTCTTCGATCGTGAAAGTCTCTCAGATGAATTTTTGATTTTTCCTCTTCAATGCCTGACTCTCAGCAAAAAGATTCCCTCTGTAATTCAAAGCGATGGCTGCGAGAGAAAGAATAAAAAAGAATAATGTAGCTGCTTCTTCTTCTTCTTCTTCCGAGAGAAGCTTTTTTTTTTTTTTGCGTGTTCGGTGGGAAAAAACTGTCAAGTGCTGCTCTTTTTCTTTCTTTTTTGATTAGTTCAGTTTCTTTTCTCCCTCTCTGGCTTTTTGTTCTTGACCCAGGAATCCTAAAGAGGCTCCTTCTTCTTCTGTGGTGGAGTTGGGAATAATAATGTTATGCTGAGGAAGATGAATCAGTACAAGCGCCAGCCCCGGGGCGGTATACACCTTCTCTCTTTGGGTCAATGCCATTTCTCTTCAGATCGCGACGCCGCCACTCAACTGGAGCTGCCAGTTGATTAATCCCAATTAGACAGGCTGTCACTTTCCTGCAGAGAGGGAGGGAGGCCTGCAGTGTTTCCTCTCCTGTACGGGGCTGACAGAGGCAGAGGAAGAAGAGGAAAGAGGATTTTTCCACATGTGATCTGTCTGTCTGTCTGTCTGCAGACACACAGACGAGGAATAATGAGTTTCTGTGTCAGAGAAATGAGACTCGACTCCTCTGACAGACGCTTCAGAGCTGAATGAGACTCTGCGGTGTTTTAACATCTCTTTGTCTGTCAGTCCTCACTGTGGAGGAGACAGGAAACATCCACATCAGCTCACAGGAAACAGACATCACAGCATGTTCGTCTCAGAGCGTTTACCCAGAGTCAGAGCAGAATGTACGGAGAACACATTTAATGACTTTTAATAACCGCAGAGTAAAAACAACACAACAAGGAGGACAATATGACAACAGGAAGAAAGGCCCGTTTAGAGCAGAGGGTTTGGATCTGCTCTCATTAACTGACGCCCACAGTTCACTGTCATTATGACAAGAAAAAGTTTAACTTCATTTTCCCCAAACTTCAGTGTTGTTTCCTGGTTCTGTTCCTGCAGACACACAGAGCTCAGCGTTCACTGTAAACTCTCATTTAAAACTGAAGCCTGCCACACATCAGGTGTCCACTTTAGCTTTTTACAGAATGAATCTCAACACTTCCAGTTATAAATACGCTTTAATGTTATAAACCATCAGGAAAAAATAAAGAGAAAGAAAACAGAGTGGTGACATGACGTTTGTTGTCCTGATGAATCAGTGGAAATGATTAGAAACATTATTCTGAATTTATCAAGACAACAGGTGAACGTGCAGGAGCTGTGTTAACTTCAAAATAAAGGCCCGGTTCTCTCCGACACTCAGGTAAATACCAGCCGACCTACACTGAAGAACCATTATGAACCAGTATGCACCAGTAACCATACAGTGAAATTATACTGTTAATTACAGGCTAGATTATAAAGTGTTACCATAGAAACAACAGGATAAGCCAGCAGTCCAGCCTCCAGACCCCTCCTGCCCTGTGGGGGGCACAGTCATCCTGTAAGAGACCCCTCCCCTCAGGACAGACGTGTAATCACAGGGTAAATGTGATCTTGTGCAGCGGCCTGTGCCTGCAGAAGCATCTGCTCTCATTTATTCAGCTTTTCCTGAATAAAGGTTTTAATTTGTCTCCGTCTGAAGTTTCACCTGCAGCTGCTGTTTCCTTAAAGCACCTTTGAACCCTCACATGTTGAACATTACAGCGGCTTGTTGAGTCTGTGAGAGTGACGCTGCTGTTCGCTGTTTATTTGCTCTGTTGTCTCTCACTTCGTCTTCCTGTAATGAACTAACTGACGGCTCAGAGGTTAGCTTTAATGTTCCCTGTTGTTTTTTTGTTTTCCGCAGGCTGTAAACAACCGATGCACAAGCTCTCAGAGTCTTTCTATTACAGCTTATTAAATATTCATGCAGCTTCTTCTGTGAGGAAAGTGTCAACAGGGTATTTGCCTTTTAACGACAACGATATGGCAAATATTGAAAGCTGCAGTCAGACATGTTTATGAAGCAGAATGTGAAAATATGATCACTGTCAGAGGGTTTGATACTATAACTGAGAGAGAGACAGAGAGAGAGACAGAGAGAGAGACAGAGACAGACAGACAGAGACACAGACAGAGAGAGACAGGAAGAGAGACAGAGAGACAGACAGAGAGACAGACAGAGAGACAGACAGGAAGAGAGAGAGGCAGGAAGAGAGACAGACAGAGAGACACACAGAGGGACAGACAGAGAGAGAG
>JBBMJY010000001.1:29002319-29014371 GCA_037833715.1 Toxotes lorentzi | reverse complement strand
TCCACCTTAAACCTCCTCACTCAGACCTGAGTCCACCTTAAACCTCTTCACTCAGACCTGAGTCCACCTTAAACCTCCTCACTCAGACCTGAGTCCACCTTAAACCTCCTCACTCAGACCTGAGTCCACCTTAAACCTCTTCACTCAGACCTGAGTCCACCTTAAACCTCTTCACTCAGACATGAGTCCACCTTAAACCTCTTCACTGAGAACAAACAGCACTTTATGAAATGAGGTGGCGTCTCTGATGGATCTGCCACCGCGTCCAGACGGTTCATTGTGGCGCCACTGGCCCGGCGTTATAGCCGCCATCATCAGATTAATAACCTCCGCTCTGGACCGGTGCGGCGATTCAGCCACGGGTTAATTAAACATTTACATATAGATGCCCAGCTATCTATTGTAGCAGCAGATAATTTATACCATCAGTATGCACTTTAATCAGAAGCTACAGGAGGGCGTATGTTAGCGTGCTCCGTGCTAATTGGCACCATGCTGGCTGCTGTTTTGGAGCTCAGAGACAAACGGAGTTCACACTCAACTCTCAGCATTTCCTCCGTAATGTGCTGCTCTTTCTTTAACATCTTCCAGATCTGTGCTTTTATTCTGGTGGGACTCTCTTCATCGCCCACATGGCCCCTGAATGAACCAAAACATCTTATTTTAGACATTAAATGTCCTTAATTTGTTCATTAAATCCAGTTGAATTCGTTCTCGGACAGCAGCTGTGGTTGGAGCTGAGCATCAGTGGGTTTAAGGGATTTCTTTATGGGCTGATACGTGGAGCCTCCACTAATCAAAGGATCTTTTGAGGCATTTTGTGGCTGTTAATGTGAGAAGACACAGTAAATGACCCCTGACTGATCTGATAATTAAAGGTGTTCATTTGCTTTAATTAGCCTTTTAATTGTTTGCTTTAACCCTGAGAACTCTCCGAGAGAATCTGTGTCTCCGGGGTTTGTGTCTCAGGTACGAGGATTCACAGAACAGAATCCTCAGTCCTCATCATTAAACTGTCATGTTTGTATTTATCTCACAGGGAATCTTTTTTACTTTGTATGTAGTTTCCATTATTATTATCTCATCTTATTTCAGGGTTTTAATAAAGCTTTAGGTAAAAATGAACATATAGTCCTTCTAATATATTACATGGTTAGTTGATTAATTGATTAGCCTGTTGACAGAACATTTATTGGCAACTATTTTGATAATAAATTCTTTTCTAATTCTAATATTCTTTTTTCTTTTAATTATTTCAGTTTATTGTTGGAGAAATCAAGCACAGCCACAGTTTCACCTTGAGCTCTGAGTAAAGAGCTCCTAACAATGAAGATGAATCAGATTTAAACCATCAAACAGCATCAACACCACACAAGACTCTGAATCTGAAGGAGACAAGGACGAGATCCACAAACACAGAGACACTTTGTCCAAAGTCCACTGACACTAAAAGACAAATCTCAGAAAACAGAGAGTAAAACCTGTCAACGGCAACTCTGCAGACATCATCCTGTGTCCCCAGACCCAACAAGTCCTCCGTCCCCAGATCCAACAAGTCCTCCGTCCCCAAATCCAACAAGTCCTCCGTCCCCAGATCTAACAAGTCCTCCGTCCCCAGATCCAACAAGTCCTCCGTCCCCAGATCCAACAAGTCCTCCGTCCCCAGATCCAACAAGTCCTCCGTCCCCAAATCCAGTCCTCCGTATGAAAGAATAAAATGAGAAAATAAGAATAAACACCCTCTGTCATTAACAACACAGTTTTGTTTTGAAAATCAAACTTTATCTTTTGAGAGAAATCCTGAGAAAACAACAGTAATGACAGGAAATATCATTTTAAAATTACAGGAAAACTTGCAGCTCTATCACTGCTGCCCAAAAAACAAACAAACAAACAAACAATTAGAAAAGTGAGCACAACTAAAAAATAAAACTGAACAACAAATAAACCTTAAAAAAAGTAAACGCAGGACGTACGTCTAAGAATAGGACAAAAGAAAATATGTAAAACACGATATAAATGTTCTGGTCTGCGATTCCATCACATAAACTTTCATTATTTACTTTACAGTATGTCAAAAATGACCAAGAGAAAATCACTCACAATTATGACTTTTGAAAGTGGAACAATGAAAAAATGAATCAGAATCAGGAGATTCCTTTATGTTTGGCATTAATGGGCTTCCATACAGGTCAATTAAAATCCAAAGTGCTGCAGGAACAGTAAGAGTTCCTCCTGTAAACAACCTCAATGAGACAAACTGCTTGAGAAGCTGCTTGCTGTTAATTTATGGAGCTCAACAGATATTTAATGTAGCATGTTATGGTACTTGGGCTTTTATTACTGGACTTAATTGCTTTTTTGTCCTTTGTTTTCTTTACAGAGCAGTCAGCAGACGGTCAGCAGGGCCGCACCGAGGAAATAATCAGGTCTGGGTTCAGTTTGAGCTCATCATCAGTTCTGGACAGAGGCGGCAAAATAACGTCAGCATCAACAAATAGGAATAACAGTCCTGCATCTGAGATGATTACTGCAGTTTAACAGATATAGTAAAATGTACTCAAAAGAAAGTAGTCCAGGTCCAAGCTTTCATTTCAGCTGAGGAATAAATGAAAGGAAGACTGAAGGAAAGAAAAGACAGAAGGAAGAGGAACAGAAGGAAAGATGCTTGGTGGTTTGATGAGCTACTGAAACTTCACACCATCAAACAAGCTGTTTGTTCAGTGCTTTTATGTTTTGAGTCTGAGATGTGATAGCTGAAGCTGTCACTCCACGACAGTTTCTGGAAATAAAATCCCATTCATTTTTCCCATAGACAGAGTCGGTGAGGAGCTCTTCTACCGTTTGGATCAACATGAAACTGTCCAGGTTCAATCAGCAGAACAAAGGGCGTGAGAATATCTGCCTCTCTGATAAAAAGTCAAAGCTACAACAAGCCTGTGGCCATAAGATCTTTGAGGTAGACATTAAATACAACTCCCAAGGTGCATTTCGGCGAGAAGCATCCAATCACAGAGCTTTACACAGAGCTGTGTGAGCTGCAAACAGCAGGTGGAGTTTGATGAACTCAAACTACGGCTCCGGTCGTTCACTGGACTGTAACCTGGTGTCACACTAAACTGATCATCACTTTTACTGTGATGTTAAATATGATTTTCTATGTGTGTAATGTTTATTTCTGATGTTATGAAATCTACTTCCTGTGTCTGCTGGCAGTTTTTCATTGGCTTCATCTGCTGTGTGTTTTTTCTTTATCAGAAGACGCTGCTGCTTTCATTCAGACTGAAGGCAGAACAAAGGGGTGTGTGTGTGTGTGTGTGTGTCTGTGTGTGTGTATGTCTCTGTGGTGTTGTCACACTCAGCTTTAATTAAGATTAATTGGGTACCTGTGAAGAGTCCTCTGACAGTGTTTAGCCTGGACGCCGCCGGCTAAGTGCTGTCACACTGCAGCAGCTCCACTCATCAAAATGGAGTGGGTGTGGGTGATGATGCTTTTTTTTGGCGGGGGGGATTTAACAACATTAAACAGAAGCTATGGATTTTATTGGCTGTATCACTGTGGCTCCAGATAAATCCACATGAATCTGCAACTATTCTGATAATCGATTAATCATTTCAATCATTTTTCCAAATGGCAAACATTTGATTTTGTTAGTCGTGTGATAATAAAACCAGCAATCTGAATAAATCTGCTCGGCCTGTGGGGAAGCATGACATGCATTTGTTACTGTTTTCTTACATTTTATGGACAAAACAATAAACTGATTAATCAAGAAAAACAGCTGACAAAATGAATCAGTAATGAAAACTATTTTTGACCATTGGTTTTCTTTCTCAGAGTCAAACTCAGGCAAATCTGAGCGGACAGACGAGATTCACACATTCAGGATAAATCCACTTAGAAATCAGAGGAAACGAGGCTGCAGAACTTCATTGAGAATCCTGCTGTTTTAAGTGTCCTTCAGTATCACAGTAATCCAGTGAGAGGTGTCTGCTGATCACAGCTGATTCAGCTGCTGTTAATGGGACAGTTCGACTATAGGGAGACATATAAACATCTGTAGTGCTCAGTGTAACTCACTGAATGGCAACAATATACTTCCTGTTTACCTGCCAAAGGATTATGGGAAGTGTAGTTCCATACGTATAAAGTTAAACAAGGGATAATAAGATAATAATTAATATAATAAGATAATAACAAACCTGGCAAAGTGTTATCACGTGCAGAACATTTTTTACTCATCAAACAGGAAGTTTCTTTCTGAGCGAGCTGTCACTGCAGCTCATTTCCCACTGAGAATAAACGGTCGAGTGACGGAACATTTCCCATGAGTCTGTCTGTCTGTCACGGATGGAGCGGCGGCTCTAAGCAGACCCATCCCATCTTAATCTGTTCTGCATGCTAAGCAGAGCACCTCCCCTTCAGATTGTTATAAATGCTGTTTATGGTCTTGCTATGACAACTGTGAAGGGCACGGCGCAGGATTTATCACAGGATTATCTCCTCAACCAATGAATAGACGGGACGGGTTGTAAATGACCCTGCAGGGTAATAAAAGGAGACGCTGCTCTGCCGGGACAATAAGAGGAGGAGGTGTTATTATTATTATTAATAATAGTAATACCACAGACAGACAGTCTCACTTTAATTCAGTCATGTTTGTTTATATTTTTTTCTTTACATGTAAGTTTTTATTGATTTTAAAGAAAGGGCTGGAACATGGCAGCGAGTAAACACTATTACAGGACACGGTGAAGAAATGAAAAACAGAAGTTAAACAGATAAAAAAGCTGAAGTGAGAGAAAACATGTCACATTCACAGGAGACTCGCTACAACTGAAATCTAAACAGGCGCTTTGTCCAGCTTCATTTAGGTCCTCAAGGTGTCAAGAGAAAGTCCCATTTCCAAAACTACATTTTAATCTGCTGCCTATAACTTAATCATAGGCTCGTGGGATCTGTACCATCACATTTATCCAGTCTTTCAAATCTAAAGCTTTTGTAAAACTGTTCTGGAGCCTGTGACCAAAGCCTCCATAAGGACAGATAATTCACATTTAAATATATTTGGTATTTGAGATCTGTCCCATAATAAACATAAACAAGGAGCCAAGGGGATCAATGAACCACCCTGACCCAGGAATGATCTCAGGAATGTTTGTTACCACATACAATGAAAAAACAGTCCCACTTCCATACTGCACTTCATGCTCTCATCACGTTTGGTCTGTGGAGTCTCACAGGAGAATGATACCTATATAATATCTTAGATTTAGTTTTAAAAATACGTAGATTGTTGACGACAATAAATAAATACGACATGCAAAAATCTCTCCATCTTAAACGGGTCACTCCACGGGTTTTACACATCAGTTTACTCATGAGGACAAAGACCCAGCAGCACAGTGTCAGCTCTGATAAATCTGTTTGGGCTTTAAGAACACAAATGTCCAACACACTGTGTTACAAACGGGGGGTGTGGCTGGATGTGGCTGCTATCTTACAGGGAGGCTCAATAAAGTCCAGTTGCATTTTGGGAAATGATGTCCTCTGTCCCCCTGAAGCACAAACTGATCACAGACAAACTTTCTGATTACAGCTGTGACTGTTATTGTAATGGTTGGGTACCATTACAATAACAGTCACAGCTGTAATCAGAAGGGTCCCTACAGGTAATCGCCTATCGAGAGCATCTGAGGAGTAGATCACAAATGTCTGTCAGAGTTTCCCTGGTCACAGATCAGAGTAAAGTAAGTAATGCACTGTCAGCATCAGTTCTTCAGTGTGAATTCACAGCATGGAAGTGAAATATTCACTGAGAAGCCTCCACACTGGAAAATAGGTCAGGAAAACACAGCGCTGTCTTCTGCCAAATGTCGAACATTTTAATGAGCCAACAAAAGAGTCCCGTGTTTGACTTGGTATCCCGAGCATATGGTGGCTGGGAGGCGTGGCCCCAAAGTCCCCCAATACTAACGTCCCCCGGCCCCTGAGACCCTCAGGGTGTCAGTTTTTAGAGTTCTGCCACTACAAAGACAGCAGGACTGCCAGTCACAAGTGAACCACCAAACTGGGTTCAAGTCCACACATGCAAACACCAAAACCTGTAAACCCACAGGACATGGCAAGACTTCAGATCTCTGTGGGAAACACTGAAACATGAGAGGATCGCTGAGTGAAAACCATTTCACCACCACCACCACCACCTCCTCAGGCTCAGGGAGGAGGCCAAGATTCCACCGCTCCCCTTTCTCTTTCACTTTTACAGATAAAACCCTCAGTGTACATCCACCTCTTCAAGAACCCAACCAGAGAACCCTTGAACCTTCTGAACCACCCACTGAACCTCGTCAAACATGCCTTATGTCCTCCACAGAGACTTCTGTGCTCTCCTCAACCACTCATGGACCCTCCTCAAACGTGTCTTAAACCACCTTAAAGACACCTAAAGCCTCAAACCCACCAAAAATATATTCGCAAATGTCAGGAACCTCTCCGAACACCCATAAAACATCCCAATAGACACCTAGATCCTCCTTAAACACCCACAGAACCTCCACAGACAACTCCAAGAAGATCAAAATTTACCTGTAAACATCAAAAACTCCTTACAGCATAAGCAGAAACTACCCACAGACACACAGACCCTCCTCAAAACCCCCTAGAACCTCAACATACACCTAGAACCTTCTCAAACACCTAGAACCTTGTCAAAGATGTCCAAAACCTCCTCAAGCATCCATGAATGTACTAGAACACCCTAAGAACCTGCCTCTTCTAAATGTTGGTTCAAAACTCAAAGAACACTCTTCATAGCCACTCAGAACATATTCTGTGACTCCAAGAACATCAACCTCAAGCACCACTAGAACCTCAAAGACATCCAAAACCTCCTCAGACATCTGCTAGACTTCCTTAAAGACACCTAGCACTTTGTTAAATCCCTCTACCCATATTAATCAAAACGTTCTTCTATCATCTATAAACCCTTGGACCTCTTCTAGGGTCCCAAAAAGCCCTAGGACTTTGGCAAGGACACGTGGACTCTCCTGAGAAATACACAGTAACTCCCCTAAAGACGCATACAACGTCTAAAACTCTAAGCTATTAAAACGCAGTTTCAGTTTTCATAGAGGATAAAATCTTGTTATTCAGAGTCAGAGCATCAACAAAATACAACCGAAGTGTAAGATGTAAATGGCAGATTAAACAGACAGACTGTAAACTAGCAGCCGTGGAGAGACACAATGCAGCCAGCTCCCTGGAGACTGCAGCCTAATCCCAGAAAACGCTTAAACCCCCCATTAAATATTTAATGAGCACAAAGAGGGAACCAACTGTGTAACGTGAATACAGCACAGACACTGAAGCTCCTGGTTCACAGACAGCAGCAGAGTCCACGTTTAAGAAAGATGCTGATGATGAGCAGCAGAGGTGGGCTGTCCCATGAGACCGAAACCACCAGCCAATACTGTCAGTCAACAGGCAGGGGGAGCTGCAGGGGAACGTCAGGAAGTGGAGTTACGTTGAGACGTACTGGGGATAATGTCAATTTACCAACGCACATGTTCACAACAGCATTTTTAA
Source organism: Toxotes lorentzi (assembly GCA_037833715.1). Lineage (NCBI taxonomy): Eukaryota > Metazoa > Chordata > Actinopteri > Toxotidae > Toxotes > Toxotes lorentzi. The sequence goes on along the minus strand of JBBMJY010000001.1, from coordinate 29,006,783 downwards.
TCCGTTTGTGTTCTTTCAGCCACACTCAGCTGGTGATACACACCACGAAAAACAACAGTACTGACAACTCAATACTGACGGGATCAAACTTCTACATATGAGTGTGTCTGTCGAGAGGCAGGAAGTTGGATAAAACAGAGAATAAAAGCCTGACAGATAAAACGATCAGCTGATTTTAGTAGAACATATAGAGACATCTGCTGCGAGCGTCTTTGATTACAGATGATGGAAAACAGATATTTTCATAAGATCCCGGTTTATAAAAATGTCAGTGTTTTCTTTAATCAGAAGGAAATGATGGCAGCTGGCATGAAAAGCAACAAATCTCTGGCTGAGGTGGAGCAGCAGGGCAGGTTCACGTGTTTTGATGTCATGGCACTTACCTCCGGATCGTCTGGTTTGAATCCTCTGCAGCTTTATGTGGTCCATCTTACTTTGAAGTGTTCAGAGGCGATGCGTGCTTCCCCCTGTCACAAGCTGCATGCTTTATAACCGACAGTAAAACATTTTAGTGCCGCAGAAATTGGGCTGTTATTAAAATAGCAGGCCCGTATCTGTCACCGGGAGATGTACAGTTATCTTTTTGTGACGCTGAGACATATTTTATCATAATCTGCCCAGGCCGAGCGTGGCCTTGTACACATCATTGGCTTTTCCTGCTCGGTTAGATTGTGAAGGTCAGAGTTCCTGCAGCCTTTTATGGCTGTTTAACTTTTAAGAGTGATTGTGAGCCGGCAGCCAAGCCGATTTATTTTCACCCGTCAGTCAGACGGGGGTCATTTTCCTCACAGTCCGTCATGTTTGGTAGAAAAAGGAGGCGTCAAAGAGGAATTAAAAATCGTTTTGATGAGCTCCTCCTGCCATCGATCAGTCAATCAGTCGATCAGTCAATCAGTCAGGTCAGCGGTGTTTCATCTGTGTTTTCATATCATCACGTTGTCATTACCACAGATCACTGACAGACGATCGGATCATCCTGACCAAGCTTCACGCTAACTCGGTAACAACGCTAACAACAGAGAAAGAAAAGTACGTCAGCGAGAACGGGAACAGTTAAAACAGCTGAGCACTAATAAATAAATAACGATGCATGTTGATGACAACTGATGACAGATGAAAATTCTCACAGATTAATTCGTAATTCTCCAGCTAAGCAAATTATCTAGTAGAATCAATGTGTGCAGAATCATTTCCTGCAGTTTATGTGGATCTACAGTACATCCACATAAAGACGTTTGTTTTTGGATGCTTGTTAACGTTGAACCGATTAATCTGCTTCCAGGGTCCAACTAAACCAAAAACTGCCTGAACTCACAAACTGCTGACTGAGTGAAACACAGACAGGAAACCGCTGAATTAGACAAATTGATGCGACTTGGTTTTTAAACCATAGGAAAATAAATGGAAGTCAGCGGCTACTTGGAGCCACACAATAAAGATCCTGACACATCAGGAGCTCTACAGTCTGTGCAACGTTTAAAAAAGGTCAACAGAAATGTACAGAACACTTTTTTAGTTTAGGTGTCACACCTTGCAAACACACAGGTCCTGACGAGATATTACACGCCACAACTTTTCTGTGGACGGAGCATGAACAGTCTGAACACTTACTGAGCTGTTGCCTCCACAGACACACTCACAGATTCGAGTGTGGTGTATTTTCGAGCTGAAAGACAAAAAGGGGACATTTTCATTGTCTAATAACACTCGACAGCTTTTACACTCATGCTTGAAATTTGTTTGGAAGTCCTTGAGGGTAAAAAGCTGCCAGAGAGAAAAGACCTGTGGGTGCAAACAGTCTCACCCTCCCAGAAAGCCAAGAAGAAGAATTACTCAGGCATGGAGAACATGGAGCGTGTGTGGTCCCTTCAGTCGCCAGGCGATGTGGTGGGGAAGCTGTCAGGCGGCTGGATGGCGGCTGAATCCCGGCGAGCGGAGCAGGAGGAGGAGGAGGGCGAGGCATTCTTCAGCGCTGACACTCTCATTGAGACTCGGGCAGCCGTGAAATAAAAGCTGCGAGGAGGCTGAAAGAAAGAAAAGACGGCTCCGGTAGTTTATTTTGTCGAAACAAAACGTGAGTTCCACTTGTGGAAGAAAGTGATTGAACCGTGCTTTGTGTCGAGCTGAATGAGTGCGAGCAAATAGGGCTGGAAGAGCACTGTTAGTTTTACTGACTGAAACTATGAAGAGTGTGGAGGAAACTCAGCTGAGGCCACGGAGATAACTACACAACGATTAACATTTCCTCACTCAGAAAGAAATTCAGTTGTTTTACCCTCATCTTACACACACACACACACACACACACACACACACATTTTAGCCATCTTGCCTTCAGTCACATGGTTCTGTTTTATCTTATTATAAGAAACAACCCTGAACTAAACAAGTATTATCATTAATACTATTAATTGTTTGGTCAATAAAACATTGAAAACTGTTCATCAGTTTCAGTTTGTTCAACCAACAGTTCAAAACGTAAGACAAAGAAAATCAAATAAAAACTCTCCAAATATTTGACCTATAAAAATTCAACTAATTCAACTGCAGCTCTGAACCAAACTGGACCAAACTGGACCAAACTGGACTAAATATTTACTAAACCGAAGGGTTTTAGCTGCAACACTGAACTGTTTTCACACTGATTGTTAAATGAACGTGGTACATGATACTGTAGAAGCTCCAAGCCTATCTCCACCTGAGCAGGAGAAAATCCACCTGCCAACAACTCATGTACATCTAACCAGTTTGTGGATTAGTTGACAGTGGAGTTCAAACCTGACAGGACTGGTTCCGTGTCTGTTTATTTAACTTTTCCAACAGATTAACAGAGTTTTGTTCCGTTCCAGTTGGACTTCAGAATAAATTATTTCGTGTACAATGACTCACAGCTCTGTGTTATTATCTGTGCTTTCATCCTGCTGCTCTGCTGCCACACTCATACTTTCCCTGAGCGGAGACTTTGTCATGCAGATGCCTCCTCATAAAAAACCCTTTTAGAGACCTGATTAGGGTTTTACATGGCCACAGAAAGCAGGTTTCTCCAGGAGGAATCCAACTGTGTTAAGAGGAGAGTTAAGAGTTTACTCTTCAAACCAGAGAGAGGAAGGAAAACTGGAAGATGAAGGAACACGATGGACGTCAGAACTGAAACAGACATCGTCTTGAACTCACAGCAAACACAAGTTTTTCTTTGAGATAGTTTGATGAAAAACTCAAGGAAACACTGAAAATAGTTTGAACTGCATGAGGAGAAACTGAGAATAGATATAATCCTGATAAATCTAATGCTGCTCTGTGCTGTTTAGACAGTAAAACTTTGTTCTGTTCGCTGTATCATAAGTTAAATGTTGAATTTGAAATTTAATGTCTTGATGATAATAATTCAGGCGACAGCAGTGCTGCTACTTGTTTGATCTCACGAGTCTGTGCATCAGCATCTGAGGCATTCAGCAATATAATCAGTGACGATGCACCTGAAATCAAAGTGAATCATGAAAATCATGTGTAACGGAGGTACAGGTATAAGACATGTATTAATTATATTATTATTATAAATTATAATTATTATTATTATAAAATCCTGCACACGGTGGGTGTTTTAAAGGCTGATTCCAGTTATTCTTTAACTTAGTACATTTAAATTTGACAACAAAATAAAAAAAAGATTCACTTTTTCTCCTGGCAGCATGGACAGGGCTCTGAAAACAGCATTCAGGCTGTTGTGCTTATGATGGAAATCTTTATGTTGGGGCTGTAATTTCCTGGGTTGTTTCTTAAAACCTCTTAATTCAGAGTTCAGTTAGTTTGAGTTGAGTTTGGAAGCAGCAGAGTTCAGCCTGCAGAAAATAGAATCGAACACTTAAAGCCTGGCTGTGGAACACAGTAGAACACAGTGCGCAGAAGGAGCGTCCAGTTTACGTGTCTGATACAAACACAGCTTGTAGTGTGGATCCTGAGAGTGAATACATTTACACACTGGGACTGGGGGCGCTGGTTAATGCTGGTAACCACCTGTTGAAACTTCGACCAGATGCTGAACCAGATTTCATCACAGTCCATCCAGTAGTTGTTGAGATGTTTTGAGATGAGATGAATCTCTGGACTCAATGGTTTCATGTGTCACTCGAAGAATTTCAGGCCTATTAGAACTAATTTCCCTCTGAGACTCTAAATACACACAATCACTTTTCCAAAAGTGATCAGTCAACACGAGTGACGTACACAACAGGCATGCAGAGCAGGTTAGAGATGTTCAAGTGTTTAAACGGGTCTTGTTTCAATTACACTTCAAATTAAAAAGCTACAAACTCTCACATCAACAATCAGAACTGTAATCAGCTGAGCTGTTCTGTGATCTGAATGCTGGTCCTCTAACATTGTCCATGTCCAACCCTGTTTGTATCATGTTTTATATGCTGCATGTCCTTCTCCTCCTCTCCTCCATTCCCAGCTGTCCTATCT
>JBBMJY010000001.1:28973429-28986900 GCA_037833715.1 Toxotes lorentzi | reverse complement strand
ATTTCTATTGCCTATTTCCTCATTTCACTGTCTACATGCTATATCTTTTTTTTTTATACTGTTGCGAGTAAAATGCAACGAAATGTCGTTCTGTATACATTGTATACCTGAATGACATGAATGAATGAATGTCTGTCTAAGTCTAAGTCTAAGAGATGGGTGGCGGTGAAGGAGACGCGCCCTCCTCTGCCTCTGTGACCACGGCTGTGGTTCCCCTGAGCAAGGCACCGATCCACCCCAGCTCCCCGGGCGCCTCACTAGGCAGCCCACTGCCCCGGCGTCCCAGTGCATGTGCATGCTTTGTGTGTGTGTTTGGTTCACTTGGTGTGGGTCAAATGCAGAGAATCATTTCCCCAGGAGGGATCAATAAAGGAATAAACTTAATAAACTTAAAAACGTCTTCACCTGCTGCTACATGAATTTTAAAGTTCCTGCAGCCACAGCAGAAAGAGTGTGATCCATTAATAAGAAGATCAACAACAGTATAAATAAATCAAACGTCTTCAGTCTCTGGGTCTTTGTTTGATTCTGATCCAGTTGGAAAACTTCAATATGTTCAATAATCTGAAGACTGAGAATCTTCAGGTGCGGATTTTTCCATGTGAGTCATGGTTCGAGTCAAACCGACAGTGTTGGCCCATCTCTTCCTGACCGCCCTCCTCTGTCTGCGACTCTCAGCTCATTGAAATTAAAAACGTCATCATTTATCAAACAAACAGGAGGAAACGGTTAGTTTGTTGTTTGCTGATGATTTCATTTAGAGTCAGCTGTGACTCGTCCTGTGGGACCCACGAGAGTCCACAGTCCAGTTTTAATGGACGAACCACTGAAGACGAGAGACAAACAGATTTAAAACGTTAAACTGATACAAAGGAAAAATAAGGTGTGTTTGATTTACACGCTGTAATTTAAACATGATTATTCAACGTTTAAGGATCTGACTGATTCAGTCTCAGCCAGTTTTAAAGGACTGGGATCAGGATTATGACAGAAAGCTGGATCGGGACGGCCCCGTCTCTTGTCCTTAAATCTTGTTTTGCCTGAAGGACGTAAGTATTTTAAAGAGGAATGAAGATCAGGGAGCTGGCGGAGCTGGAGCTCAGCTGTGAGCATCTGTATCTATGAACGAGTGAATGAGTGAACGTGTGTGTTTAAAATGCAGCAGCGACACTGCTGGTGACACTTCAGCACGTTCCTCATCATCCAATCACCCAGCAACACACAGCTGCACTCAGGAAGAGGCAGACCACACACACACACACACGCACACACAGAGACGCACACACGTACACATACGCGCACACGCACACACAGCAGTGCTGTGAGTTGGTCCACAGTTGGTTGGTTGTAGCTCATCCTCTGGAGACCATGAGCATTCACAGCAAATCAAAAGAAAAAAAACAAAACAAAAAACCTTTCTCTGCACCAGCGATGGACAGACAGACGGACGGATGGACGGACGGACGGATGGACAGACGGATGGACGGACGGATGGACACACACCCTGTGTCCTAAAAATGAAGTTTATATAAAACTTAACCACAACAGCAAACATGTTTCGTAGGAGATATAACTTTGATCAGCCTCACCTCGGGGGTGGACACCTGCGGGGTGGACACCTGGGGGGTGGACACCTGGGGGGTGGACACCTGGGTTCATCCCTCATGTTCCACCCTCTGCCTGTTCGAGCAGCCAAACAAACCAGTCACAAGCCCAGAGCTCAGAGCAACATCATACGGAAACACACCGACCAGCTCGTACGAACACTGTTTGTATCCAAACACACTAATATTAAGATGTTTACAGTCTTTGCATGTGTGCATGTTGGTAACCATAGGTAACCATCGCTGACCACATCACGACGAGTGTCCAGACACCACACATCAGATAATGAACCTGAGCCTCGACTCATCGAGCACCGCCGCGCCTCCAATTTGTGACGGATTAATGATACCACCGCCACCCCCCCGCTCAGCCCCCCCGCCACCGCCGCTGCAGGTTAGCCAGGCCCTTATTATGAAATAAATGAATGGGTGCCACTGAATATGTCATGGCCGTTACCACCCCCGCACCTCAGCCTCCATCCACCACTATGCCCCACCCCCCCATTCGGAGCTGGTGGCCTCTATTAGAGCTGCTGATTTATCAGGAGGACGAATTCACAACAATGAAAATCACTCAATTACACTGTTTGAATATGGAGAAGCCCCCCCCAACACACACACACACACACACACACACACACACACACACACACACACACACACAGTTACATGGGAGCATTAACATCACATCTGACGATGTTCACACAGAGAAACAGAAACATCAGGAGGCTCCACACTGAAAACCTGAGTGAAGTCTGGTTTCCCTCCTCTCCCCCTCCTTCCTCCCTCTTCTTCCCCTCCTTCCTCCCCCCCCCCCTCCTTCCTCCCTCCTCTCCCCCTCCTTCCTCCTGCTGCTGAGTGAAAATCATGTAGAGAACATGATCTGACATTTCTGTAGTTTCATGTGTTACAAACACACGGCTTAGTGAGACCGACTGTAATGTTGCCTCCTGAACTCAGACGTGGACTGAGACAGTCTTGGTCTCGATTAATCACAGGTTTAAGTCCCGATCAGTGCAGCTGAGAATGTCATTAAATGGTGAACGATCCCAAACTAATCTGCACTCAGAAATAACCACACACCACCTGACACACTCTGAACCTGCAGGTCTGAGGTGGTTCAGCTGGTCCTGGTGTGTGTGTGTGTGTGTGTGTGTTTGCCTCATCACACCAGAGTCCGCTCACAACTTCATCCAAGTGAATCCACCTTCCTCTGGCTGCATGGTCTTCATCAGGAACCTGCACAAAAACGTTTTCAGTGTTTGTTACAAAGCACCACAGTGTTTCCATAGAGACGTTTCAATAAAGTTTAATCAAAAGAAAAGAAATCAACTTTTCTGAAAATAAACCGTTTAAGTGCCCGTGACATTGTTCCACTGTCTCTGATGTCAGAACAATCGTTTCTTCATGGAGGGAAATGATGGATCTATCAATAATATCAATGATTGAACCATTATTATATTGGTTCTGTTCATGGTGTCTGGACTCAAACTTGGGTTGAAGCAAAGCACCCACACTGCTGTGACCGTGGGTCCAGGTCCCGGTATCTGTGTCTCTGATGGGTCTCACACTCCACTGACTGTGACACGAGGCCGCACTTCAATGAAACCGCTGATTAAGCAAATTGGAGGCTGATTAGTAAATGAGCGGTGGTCTTCAGGAGAGATGCTAATTAGTGGAGCGATCAGTGTCTGAAGAGCAGTGATGAAGCGGCAGCGTCGTTAAGAGCCGCTCAGATTATCACTGTACCGAGCTGCCAAACCGCCACGTCATCAGGAGTCCAAACGATCACTGGCTCATTGATTCTGAATAAATACACCCGGAGGCTTTCATTCTCTGAAATTTCAAAATAAGTTACAGCCACATGTGATGCTTTTATTTTTGAACCAACAAACTACAGGAGATGCTGAGTGTAGAAATATGTTTCGCATTACATTTCATTATATTTCAGTTAATGGCTCCCACTGTGATCTGCACAGAAACAGATCCACCTGTTTAGAAATGAAGGGGAGAGAAAAGTACAACGTTTCCTAATGAAGTAAAAACGGACAGGTAGGTCTCACCTGGCTGCAGCTGCTAGAAGGTCTTTAAAGGAATCTTTCATTTTCAGTGTGAATCAGACTCAGGTGATAAATAAAAACCACTGCTCCTGACCTTTAATGTTTGATTCATTCGGTCTGGAGGACCGGATCCTCCACCTGCAGCAGAGTCCTCGGCCTCCTCCCGCTCTGAGCCACGGGATTACCGGAACTGATACCTGACCACCTTTCTTAGTGGTTTGGCGTGGAGGTAAAATCTGACATGGCTCTGTGTGGTTCCTGTTCCCGGACCTGACTGTGTGGACGTGTCAGGGTGAAAACCTGGAGCGGACTCTCTGAAATCAGGACAGAAAAATTAAAAAACAGACCTGGATTATTTTCTCCTGTTTGGATTTTTTGTTTGGAACCAAAATGAAAATTATTCATTTTATTAAACCACTAAATAAATCAGTTCATCTGAAAACATCACATCCGAACTTCTCGGGGAAAACAGTGACTTTCAAATCAACGTTTGAAAAATATTCAGTTTCTGATAAAGTAACAGTGAGGAAACGTTCAGCTCAGAACCTGGAAGCTGAGATTATCGTGGTCGAGATGATCACGGTCATCTGGCCTCACAGGCTGAGAGCAGATCACAGCTCAGCTGTTTAAGTCAATGAATCAGGATTTTAGAAATACTGTGGACTGAGTTTCCTCTTTTATTTATCACAATTAAATTTTGAATTCTTTCTGGAAATGTTGTGTTTATGGTCTGAGTGTTTCTTTAGGTTTTACATTTTTCTGCTGGTGCTCACTTTCTAATGAGATTCTTTTATATTTCATTAATGTTCAGATTTCTGGACTAATAAACATCAGTCGGGGTAAAATGTGTTTAGTTGAGTAAACTTTCCCATAAATCTCCAGAAACTGAGGACATGAAGTCAGTGTCTTCGTTTGCAGCTGTGGACCTGGTTCTGGAGCTTTCAGTCGTACCTCATGAGCTTCGTCTGCATGTGACGTTGTCATGGAATTACTCTAAAGACGTCTCATCAATGTTCACACATGGAAATGTGAACATTGTGATTCTTTGACAACCAGGCAAACTGCATCTGCTGAGGATGATCATGTGATGCAAGTGAGAGCTCTGGAGCAGTTACTCAATAGACCCTGTGGTCAGTGTGTTTTGTCACAAATATCAGGGTTTGGGATTTTATAGGCTGTAAAACAACTTAAAAAAAAAACAGAAAAAGAAATGAAATCAGATGAAACTGAATCCTCAAACACCCGGATTTCAAACAGTGGTGTCAGATTTGTAGCTTTGGGTTTAAGACGTCATAGGAGTCGTGTGTCTCCATCTCTTCGCAGAGGCAGCTGTGACTTCCAGCTTCTTGACTCTGAGCTGGTGAAGTGCTCCCTCCTCGGCCTTGTTTCTGATTTGCTTCTTCATAAATGCAGCCAGTCGAGTGAAAATCCATGAATATCTCCAGCCCCGCGTCACTCGGGATAACACTCCATAACATTTTGGCCAGGGCCTAATTATTCCATTTGCCTGGACCTGGATGCCATTTAGATGCAAGGTAATTCAGCGTGGTATAACTCAATTAAATTTCTCCTGACTGGGATTTATGGAACATCAATAGCTCCTCAGTGGGACCAATGGGAACGCTCCTTATTTATCCCCAAGTCCTCCTGATATTGCATTTCTGCAGCTCAATTAAATACACGAGCAATGAGAATGTTTCACAAGTCTGTAATGAGGAAAGACAGGACCACCCTCCTCCACCCCCCTCCACCATCCTCCACCCCCCTCCACCCTCCTCCACCCCCCTCCACCCTCCTCCACCCCCCTCCACCCTCCTCCGTCAGCAGGCTGTGGTTTCAGAGCGTGGTGGAGAATTAGCGGGAGCTCAGCTCTCATTAACTCTAAAATTAACTTTTCAAATTGGAACCAACTGTCCACTCTGATTGGACCGGGGAGAGTCTGACACCTCTTCATCAAACTCTTCACCCGGTGGACGACACACATACGTCACATGTTCACATTCAGTGTGAACACATGATGTGAACACATGATGTGAACACATGCTGTCTGACAGGCTTTCAGTAGGTTTTCATATATCAGACTTCAAAGTTCAGTTTCATCACAGACAGAAGGACAGAAGCTGAGTCCTGAGTCCTGAGTCCTGCTGAGTCTTGTCTCTTTCACTGCGAGGGACAAAACTTTGGGGATGATTCTGCTCCTTACTGGAGGAGGGAAGTTTAACCTGAGTTTTTATTTTCCATGGTCCCGATTAGTACAGTTAAAAACAGTTTCTCTTCCATTTTCTCTCTTTTTTTAAAAATTCTGTCCGATTATTCTGATGGATTTAAAACATTAAATCCATTTTCACATTTAAACCTTCACAGAAACACAAAGTAAAAGCTTGAATCATCAAAAACAACAAAGTTTTACCAGTTTCTGGTTTGTTTTGAACAATATGACAAAATGAGACCAAACTTCTGGTAAAATTCATCTGGTCACTTTTGAAGATTCGCTCCAAACCTGGTCAGACATGTGAGTGTCATCAGTCACTCTGAGAGTCAGTGTGATAAATAAACAGGAAGAGTGAGGATCAGACTGAATGATGGAGACGTTAGCGCTTTGAGACACACACACTGTTTTGGTTTTAGAGCTCATTGTAATTGATGACAGTGTGGAGCGCCGTTATGAGCTCCTCAAGTGCTTCACAGATAAAAGCCGTTTGGCATCTGGGCTCCACCGGCGTCGAGGCGGCTGCTTACGGGAGCCGCTGTCGTCTCCACCTCTCTACTGTATGATACCATGAATATTTAATTAATAATTACTCATGTAATTCCTCCTCAGGAGTTATTATCCCTCAAACTGGTTTGTGAATTTAATTATTAGCAGCCTTTTTGTTTCCACTTCTCCTCATTACTGTCAGGATTGATGTAACATAAACTTCATTAAAAATTAAAGTGGGATTCTTTAATTACGAGGCCGCCCTCGCCGAAGTCAGAATTAGCCAACTCAGTGATGTGCAAATGAGAGCATTATTTAAGAAACATGCTGGAAGTAGTTATGCTAATTCACCGGGGTTCACAGTGGCAGACCTTTCCACTCGCGGTTGCATATTCATTAAATGCACTATGCAAATTTAATGTAGCAGCCTTAGTAATGCCTTGTTAATTTATTCAGATTTATTGAGTAAGACTTGTAAAATGTACCAATTTAATTAGCTCATCTCCTCGGATGGCGGGCGGTGATCGCTGAGCTTTTTAAAAAGACGCGTCGGAGAAAAAAGAAACATCACAGACTATCATGTTTTACAATTCACAGGCTTTAAAGGGGGATATCTGCCGCACTTATGGGGATGCTTGGAGAGAAATCACTTAAACTACTCGTCGTGTTCCCGGGAGGAGGATGGAGGAGGAAATAAGGCCGTCTCCTCTGAGTGAAGGCTGAGTCCACAGCTCTAATGGCTGAAACAACGCCGGGGAGGACGTTAGCTCAGCATTCGGGTTGACCCCGGAGGTGTTTACCGACGGGCAGATCCCAGGGCACGACGCCGAAACACCACCAGAGGAGACATCAGACCCAAAACTCACAGCGTCTAACTGCAAAAAACACAAAATGATGTCCCGTCCTTTCATTTACACTTCCCCTCAGACGGCACAGATAAAGGTCACAGGGTCAGGAAGGCTCGGTGCTGAGTTCAGGTGTCCTGTAAAAGACCTGGGAACTCAAATCTATCATTTAGGACTTTAACTCAGACAGAGAGACAGAGAGGAGAAGAGAGGAGGGAAAGAATGAAGTCAATTAGAAAACAGAGAAGGACGGGAGAGGACAGGGAGAGAAGAAATGAAGGGATGAAAAGGGAAAAGAAGGAGAAAATTAGTAGTGAGGTAAACAACTGAAAAAAACGAAATGTCGTTACTCCATCTGATCACGTTCAGTTTATCACATACAACACAAACACTGAGACAATAATGCAGTCAATACAAATACAACAAATAATCAATTCAATCATTGATCCAAACATACAGAGATCAAACTGTCAGAGACATGAGATAAAGGAGCTTCTTTTAGGGACTGAACTCTCTGATCATTCACTGTGAGAAAAGCTGCTCAGCGATGGAGGTTCAGTTTGTGCAGATTCCTGAACACAAAACTAAACGTGTTATATTCGCTCAGAGCTGCACAGTGATGATTCTGTCGTGGTTTCTTTATTTAGTGTCTGAACTGTTTAAATAAATATCTCACAGCCTGCTCTTTCCTCTGTCTGATCTCTGAACTCAGAGAACTTCCTCTCTCATCAAAGACTTATCAGAGACTCAACCACTGCTGGATGGATTGTGATGAAATGGGGTTCAGACATTCATGCTCCCCTCAGGATGATCCTCTGACTGTTCCTCTAGCGCCATCATCAGGCCACAGTTCAGTGTGTCCACTTCTTTGGTTTGTGGCCAGAAACCTGCAGAACTAATGACATTCCCATCAGCCTCAGCTGTACCATGTATTTACTGTGAGTTAGCTAATATTAGCATGCTAACATGCTAAACCAAGATGGTGAGCATTATGACAGATAAACATCAGCATGTTAGCACTGCTCCCTCAGAGGCACGTTTCTTCCCCTCAGGACTCGACTCGTCCTGAATGTTTCCTCCTCAGAAAAGTTTGCCGTCTGCAGAGAATCGACTCGGCAGCTGATAAATCTGATAAGTTAATAAGTGTTTCTGCTTTGTGTCTCTGTTGAGCCACAGCTCACAGTTCACTCACCTTCACATTTACCTGTGCTAATCCCCAGAGTATTTACTCTGAAAAACAGAAGCTTCATGGCTCTGCCGGATCATATATCAACATGTCACAGTCTGTCCTCAGAGTTTCTTTCTGTGTTTCTGCTGCTGCTGTTGGGTTCTCGTCCTCTGCGGCATTAGGAGGAAACAGATTGGTGAATCCGTGAATTAAACCCACAGATAACCTGCAGGAAATCCCCACGGGCCGCCGCTCTTACAGGGAGTTACTGAGTTGTCTGAAAGGAAAATGGAATAACAGGCTTCTTTAAGGGCAAGATTTGCTGTGTGGGGCTCGGCTCAGACATAAATGCTCGGTAATACCGGGTCGGCTGATTGCTTTGCTCTCCAGACGATGTCAATTTTTGTCCCAGGAGCCGTGGGTGGGGTTGGTATTAAGGCGTTGGCGTGTCGAGGGCCCTTGTTGGCGGTGGCGTGTTGGCTGTCAGACGAGTCCAAAGCCCCGCTCTATTATCCGCCGAGCCCAGAGGAAGGCGGCTGGCAGCTCACAGAGTAATAGCACATTACATTCTTAATGTTTCTGATACACACCGTGCTCCTTGTACAATCCTCCCGTGATCTCTCCACAACCTTTTTGTTTTCTTCCTGTTGTGGTTTTGTCACATCCCTCCGTCCTCCCCCGGTGTCTCGGCTTGGACTCGGCAGGCCGCGCCACATTAATCAAACCGGAGCGAGGAGCCGAGGGAGGGACGGCCGACAAGGAAGTCATTAGAGGGGATAAATCTGTTGTATTTACTCCTCTGTTATGCAATAATAAAGACAGAATACGGCGCAGGACAAAAGGAAATAATGGTCTTTACACAGCACACTCGTTTGGTTTGTGAGTCAGAGCGCCGGTCGACTCATCTGAACAGAGGCCAACAGACGCTGTGAGCGGGACGACGACGAAACACAACAACACAGGAGGGACAGAGATGACATTTAAATGTAACTGTGTTTAACCTCTGACGCTCTGATGGACCCTCCAGTGTCTTTACAAGCTCGTGTCCAAATGTTCTTTAAATGCACAGAACAAAATCTACTGCTCATCCCAAAAAACACCAAACCTGTCAGGCTGAATTCTGGGTAAATGTGCTAAAAGTCCTTATGGAGTCCATTTTACGACGATGGTGAGGACGGCGTGTGACTCCAGGTCGGGTCAAATTTTGTTGAGGGTCTGGATTAAAATGTCTTTTGGTCTATATTCCGACCAATTTTTCTATCAATCATTATTTTTTCAAATGATTGATAGAAAAGAAAAAGAAACTCAGTCCATCATTTATTTCTGTTCTCTGTGCTACTTTTGATTTGTTACATAGAGTTAGTGACTTTTGCCACTTCCGTGAAACCCAATAAACCAACCAACTCTTTGACAGTGTGTCGGTGTGAGTTTCTGTTTGAATGAATGAACAGTAAACCCAGATCTGTCTACTCCGAATGTTTACTTGTATACTTTCTGTTAACACTTATTGGTTAATTTTTTTCACAGTCAAAGTAGATGAGCCTTTATTTTGTCTTTGTCTGTGCATATATTTGCAGCAGAACTTCATTTCTCTCGCTGGTGATTAAATAAAAGCTAATAAATAAGGATTCAATTATCAAAAGATTAGTGTGTGATTTTGTTTTGATATTAACTTTGATTTAAACACAGCGCAGCTCTGTCCGGGTCCTGTGTGCATGTGGTAATTAAATCAAAATCCTCTTCAAACACATCACCAAAACCTCAGACTCAGATTTGGGAATCGTGCGGTGAAAACTCGGAGACTCGTGTTTGAAGGTGTTTTTCCAGGGCTTAACTATCACACGCTTTAATTTAATTCAGAGGAAACTTCAATGAAACTGCAGCAGGAAAACAATCTCAGCCTCTAATCCATCCATCACAGAGGAGAGGGCAAAGACAGGCGTTTTTTTATAGACCCTGAATGCAGCACGGCTCCCTGGACTAACAGCTTATCATCGTCGGTTTCACTCTGATTAAAACTTTCTGATCACCGGGAGCAGGACGGAGTCTCTGTCAGTCTATGAATTCTTCTTTCACACAGGAAATGAAGAATAAAGTTCAATGTTGTACCACATGAGGACATAGAGAGGTGGCTGGTGGACATACAAAGCACCAGAGACCAGGTTCACACCCCGAGTCCTCTGTGGTGAGGTTAAAGTTTGGTGAAGACACAGATCTTGGTTTGAAGTCACTGACTCCTTCAGTGTTTAACCAGTGGCACCATCTCTCCTCAACTTTAGAGAAAAATCCTGGTATGTTTCACTCTGAAATTTTCCTGATGGATGTCTTCACTGTGGCTCTATGGGTGGTGCTAATGTTGTGTTCTCCTTCTCCGTTGCGTGGATTCAGGGAAACGAGGACTCGTGCAGAGGCCATATCAGGGTGAACTCATGAGCCTCCAACAGCTTCACTCCTCAACCTGATTTTTACACGAAACATTTCAGACACTTTTCTCTGAGTCTGAACCAAAGTAAACACAGGACGCAGCCATGTTTGCTAAGCTACACAGGGATCTACAGAACATCCAGCTGAGCCCAACGGGCTAAACGCTGTGGCTCATTATCCCGTGGGATATCGTTTCATTTTGATGGTTGACCGTATTTATCAGGAAAACAACATACGTTCCTGCAGTCACTGCTCTCCACAGCCGACGGAGGAGGTGGGAGCTGCTGATGACAGCAGAGACCTCTGGCAGAATCCACCTGTCCATGGATCAGACTGATGCCTGCTGAGGAACCAATGAATTTACAGCTTCTGTCAACACTGTCGTCCTGCTGACTTTGCGTCACGTCCTCAGAATCAACTGGAAGAAAAGATGGAGGTCGACGGGACAAAGGGTCAGCTCTCCCTACAACCTGTATGATCTGAGGTTACAGTGATGGAGAGAAAAGGCTGCAGGATGACCTGGATGTAGATCCCTCTGTCATCATGAGGGCTCCAGGGCTCCACTGCTGCTCACTAACAGTCAGCACTGGTTTCTTTCAACCGTAACCACCATTGTTCACCATTATCTTTACCTAAATCTCACCAAACCTCAGTGCTGGGTAACGGGGCTGAAGTCACAGGCAGACGATGTGGTTCTGCATCTGTTCAGCTCTTCAGTGTGTTGTTGTAAAGGGAACAAATGATTCACAGTGTTTTGTTGTTTAATTTGGAGGATTTGCTGTAGAAGAGACAGAACATACTGAATGAGCCGTATTTATTCTACACTGCAAACAGCACCGGGGGCGATCGGTATTGGGCCAATTACTCACAACATCATCATTATTCATTTGAAATGTGCGAGCAAATTCTTCCACTTATAAATCTACAGAAGCTCAGAGTGTTTGATGTATTTTTGCAGGTGTAAAGCAAAATAAGTGCGAGTGGATGCAGAATCAAGATGAATGCTGAGCGCAGACAGACGCCGGCTGATGAAAACTCGGCGGGAGGCCACTCCATCTTAACATGGCCGTCCTGTGTCTTATGATATCTTATCATTAGTTTGCCTGACAGTGATGGAGCAGCCGGCGGTGCCCCCCCCCCCCACCAGCGCCACGAGCCGTGTATAAAAGTAACCTTCTTTCCATAATAATGGCCATTCGTCACTTCTTTAACTGTCAGAGGACGAGGGACGCAAACAAAGTGGAATTTAACAAGGTGTGTGCAGAGCCTGGAGAGATGGGGGTTCACCATTCAAATGGTCCTGAACTGTTAGTGAAACAATCTGCCAGCATTACTGCTCTGATGTGTTCAGGGGCCGTGGGACCAAAGAGCAGCGATGGAACCAAATCGAGCCTGGGAGGAAGTTCTCCATTATCCTGCTGTGACGGGTCCCCGGAGACGGGCGGCCCTTCACAGGAAACATCTCTCCACAGGCCTGTGAGTCAGGTGACTTTTCTTTTGGCCGACTCAGGTTCAGTCAGACTGTGGCGACATTAGCATCTAAATTAAATTAAAATGAGTTTCCAGAACCTGAACAACATGAAAACTGTTAAAGAAGTTAAAACAAAGAACACTGATAAAAAGCAATATGTCAAAGAAGAAAACATCTTAAAGCAGAAACAATTAAAAATCTAAAATACACTACTCACAATAAGTTAGGGATATTGTGAGAGACTCGGTGGATGTCATACATACGGTGTTTGTTTCACTTCAGAGATTTTTGGGAGAGGGAGGCAGTTATTGTGGTGACAGACACACCTTATTTAGTGTTTTCCATGTAATGGTCTCACTGTGTACAGTGAGCCTTACATGTTGGGGCCAATACTAAAAAATACTAAAAGACAACCCTTTTCAATGTGGCATCAATTCCAACATTCTGTGGGTATAAAAAGCTGCTATTGTCAGTAAGTCGTTCCAAGTTCATCATTCAAACAGCCATGAACACACGACGTCACTTAACGGACGAGCAGCGCCACCTGGCCATAGCGCGCCTTCGGGTCGGTGGCAGGAGTCAGATGTTGCTCGTGAACTTGGTGTGTCTCAAAGTGTCGTCAGCAGACTCGCATCAAGACACAGAACTACTGGCAGAGTTCGTGACAGACCCAGGAGTGGAGCCCCACGAGAGACAGACCGCAACGATGACCAGTACCTAAGGACCTCTGCACTCAGACATCGTTATGCAGCTGCCACACAGCTGCAGGCCCATTTACGAGATGTGAGGGGTACTAGGGTTTCCAGACAAACCATTCGCAACCGACTCCACCGCTTTGGCTTGAATGCCAGACGGCCGTTGCAGGTGACTCCACTGACACCGAGACACTGCCGTGAACGTTTGCAGTGGGCACAAGACCATGTGACCTGGACAATGCAGCAGTGGTCTACCATCCTGTTCGCTGATGAGTGTCGGGTCACCTTGCACAGAAACAATGGTCGTCAGCGTTGCTGGAGAAGGCGAGGTGAGCAATACGCCGAGGTCAACATTGTCCCCAGGGTTCGCTTTGGTGGAGGAGGTGCAACAGTCTGGGCAGGCATCACCAGTCAGAAAAACAGATTTGATTATTGTAGATGGCTCAGTCACTGCAGGTTCTTACCTCAGAGACATCATAGAACCCATCATCATCCCCCAGTTCCAC
>JBBMJY010000001.1:28946696-28972773 GCA_037833715.1 Toxotes lorentzi | reverse complement strand
ACACACACACACACACACACACACACACACACACACACACACACACACACACACACACACACACACACAGTCTGCAGATGGGAGATGTAATGTTGAAGCAAACAGCTGTTCTTCACCTTCACTGGCCTCCATCATGGTCACATGTTCAGGTCAAACAGAAACAGAAATCAGCTGTCTTCATCACACACTCAGCCTGCGTGTGTGTGTGTGTGTGTGTGTGAGACAGATGGCAGGTTAATGAAGGCCTCGTGTGGCTGACACTTCAGTCGATACAGTATTGGCGTTCCAGTTAAGCCGACAAACGAGCAGATTATTGTGTCGCCTCCTGTTAGTGAACGCATCGTTTAGAGCGGAGTCCGTCCATCCATCAGCGCACACACACACACACACACACGACTCTCACCATGTTGATCTTGTTAGTCTGCTGTGTTTAGTTTCACTGCTGTTTAATGTCAGTAATGAACTGACTCACAGTCATGTGACCGTTACACGTCATCTTGTCCCAGTGGTCAACGGAGGAACTGCAGCTAAAACACAGCTGACACGTGACCTCCGCTATAAAACAGACGTTACTCTCCAGAGTCTGGGCCGTGTTCTCAGGATGACTCCTCCAGCTGATCCTGGTGAGAACATACGTGTTTCAGACTTCTTCTGGCCGAGATGCCACCAGCGTTCAGGGTCTGTCTCACTCTTCAGCTGCCCAGACAATGTTTGTTTGTTGTAACGATTGTGTGAGGGAGATGCTTATTGGGTGAGTCTGCACCACATGATCCTGCATTAGGCCAAAATCTGAGGTCAGTCAGGACGAGGGGAACGACGTGATGAACATGTGGAAGCCACTGGAAAGAGGACCTGAGTCAGCAAGTTACATTTGGCATTAATTACTCAGCCTGTGATAATTATAATAAATCACGTTTAAATACCACTAATATCAACTGTGTCTTACCAACATTACGAGGAAACGTTAATTCATTTCACTTGTTTTCCTCGTAGCAGCAACATCGTTCAGGTCTCTGGGTTCGGTTTCAGGAAAGATGGTGGTCTCATCTAAATAAGGAAAAATCAGCAGTGATCTGAAGCATGATTCAGGTCGTGTTGATGTTATTAATGTTTAACTGGAACCATCCGTTTCATCTCAGCATTAAGAAAACGAATCATCTCAGAAACTGAGCTGAGTCTGGATGTAATCATGGGCAGTTTACTGTCAGTCTAATCTCTGAATATAAATCAAAGGAGGGTCCACTGGACTCGGGTTTGGGTGCTGGTCATTAACTGGTGGAGCATCACGCAGCTGGTCCACTAAACAACCCTGTGGTCCAGTTTGGACTGGAGGTGACTGTTCTGGTTTCTTTTAAATCTCGTTTTGAAAATTATTTAACATTTAACTGGATTCAGGCAGGTTTGATCTGGACCAGGTCCAAAGTTTAGGACCTGTGAAGACCTGCGCTGCAGCCCTCAGTTCGTCTGCGGTCACTCCTGACTCTAACCAATCAGACGTTTCCGCTCCCTCAGGTGCGTTTGAGTCCCAGCGGGTGTCGATCGCTCTGTGTCTGGTTCTTGGTCTCTGCTCGTAGCCGCTGCCGGGCGGTGAAAGATGAGCAGTGGATTAGATAAAGACAGATAGTCCGAGTCTGATGACGTGTCTGCTGCAGCACACGCTTCAATGAGAGCACTCGCTCAGTACGACAGGCGTGACAGAGGCCGTCGCCGCCGCCATCATCACGAGTTGACTGTCGATGATATTTACCCGAGAGCCATTTGAATAAAGAGCAGGGTTAGATTCAGACGGCTCTGACTGTTAGACATGGAATTTAATAATGTGTCAATTATTATTATTATATACAATTAAAATATTTCACTGATGAATTTTTCCCCAGAAACTGAAGAAAAGACCAGGTTTATTCCAACAGAGCTGCTCTTCTGCAGACGCTTTGAAATGTTTTACTGTCAGAGGACAGAAGAAGAAAACTGCTGCAGGACTTTATCAGTGGTTCATTTACATTTAAACAAATGTTTGGATCCAAGCTGAAACGTTTGTGTCCTGGTTTTCAGGTTCTGTGCCAGAGATGAAGGTTTTTACTATTTTCTAAACAGTTAATCGGTTATGTGAAAAATAAAAGAATGAATATAATGTTTGGCTCCAGCCCTCATGGACATTACTTTGTTCTGAATGGAATGAATCCTACACCTCTGGATCACGTATGACAGGAATTTCCTACGAAGGTCATGGTGCAGAAATCACATCTACATACGAATGATGTGCAACAGCAAATACATTTTGAAGGAAACTTAATTATGTTCTATCAACTTAATGAGGAAATGTTATTTTATGTATTTGACCAATCAGAAACATGTTCAGTCATATTTCAACATATTTTAGTTTCTGTTTCCCAGCTTCCCCCTCTCTGATGGTCTCAGCCACAACGCACCGTCTCCACCTCTGTCTGCTCTCCTGCTCTCGCTCTAATCTGGCTCATCATTTTCACATTAACCTAAAAGTTTAACAGCATTTGTTCATTTGTTCTTCGTTTGTTCTTCTTCACGTTTTATCTCAGGACAGTGAAACTGAACCTTGCTTTCAGTCTACTTCACTTTTTCTGACTCAGAATCTGAGTTAATGAATATTTATACTGAGCCCTGAGTCTGCTGAAGTCGTAGTGGAACAGTTAACGAGCGTCCACCTTCAGAAAGTAACTTTCCCCGCAGGTCACAGTTCAGACCTGCAGCAGTTCATCATGACCCTACAGACCTGATCAGACAGTATCACCTGGACCTGGGAGTCAGGAAGTTTAAGATGCTAAACTTCTTCCACTGTGATTCCCACAGAAATCTGAGTCCTCTCTCTATTTGGAGCTGGCTGAGCTCATTGACTCCAGCCTGGTAACTTTTCATGAAAATAGATTCCAAGTTGAAACCGTGATTTAATTTTAAGCTGAATAATGACTCGATCTGCTCAACACTGACTGAGCAGTGACAGAGGAGATTAATTCATCAGCCTGCAGGAAGAAAGCTCAGTCTGCTCTTTCATTAGTCTTTAGGGCCATTTAACTCCAAACTCAGGGGGAACACAGAGGATGAACACAGGCCTGGCTGCCTCACAGTGATTGATGCGTCTGATTACATTCATAAAATACTCTGAGAGGAGGTCGGTGGTGTCATGTATGAAGAAATGACTTACAACACCAGTTATCTCAGACCGGAGATTTGACTGTGCAGCGGAGTCGGTGCCATTATGGAGACAAAAGCCGAGCGTAGCGTAAAAGAAAGTTAATATGTAATTTGCTGCGGTTTGTTAGGTGACCACAACTCAGAGGAGCCAGTGATGACAAGAAGGAAATACAGTCAGTCCGCCCTTTAAAGCTGAGAGAATATTTACATCATGTCAGAGAACGACATGTGAAAATCAGAACTCAGTGGATTATTGATTACTCATCTGTATTTAACTGTATTGAACAGTTAGCAGTGTTTGATATTGAGTCATAGTCTGACAGTTTGGTGAAGACATCAGGCTTAAAGGGGAACATGTTGATTAAAGAAGCACTTTGATAGATTGAGTCAACTGTGTGGACTTTAACAACCATCACCTGACTTCCTTCTGAGTAAATCTCCCATAATGCTTTTCCTTTTAACCGTAAATGTCAAAAAGTCCATGATCTGCTACTGTTAAAGGAAGAGATTTGAAGCTTTGATCAGATTTTAAAAACTTTTATTATAATGCTCATATTTGGAGACACCTTGAAAATCTGTAGCTAAAATGAATTTGTTAACGAGTCTTTTTAAATTGAGATTTTATTCAGTGTCAACAGTGAATCTCTGAAATCTGCTGATCTCAGAGTCTGTGGCTCAGACCTAAATATGAAAAGCACAAAACATTTAACTTGAGCTGTTCAGTAATTTTAGTCAGATGATCAGCAGTGATTCACCTTCAGAGGCCTGTGTGAGGGGTCAGGCCTGGTTTTAGGGCCCAGGTTAGACCAAGTCTTAGGTTAGGGTTAGGTTAGGGTGAGGGCTGGGGAATGCATTATGTCAATTAGTGTCCTCACAACTAATGCAAGACAAGTGTGTGTGTGTGTGTGTGTGTCTTCTTTCCATCCATTATGTTTTTATGTTTTAACTCTGAAGGTCACTCGGCCGCAAATTTAATTATGTCTCAGCTCTTATTAAGTGGCTGATTTTATAAAGCTGGATTGCAGTAATTAATTTTTTGGACAGTTGTCCTGTTGGAGGGGCACACACACACACACACACACACACTCACACACACACACATCTTAAGTTTAAATGTTCAAATGTTAATGAATCAGGGATAAAAACACCATGGCTGTCCTGCCTGATGGGGGCGCTGTGTCCACAGGTTACAATGATGTGGTTTGAGCTCAGAGATGTTACTGGTGTGGACTGGAGTTTAAAACTGACACTGGTTTTCCTGATGGGACACAGTGAGTGAAATGATGTGAACCATGTAAACCAGAAACAAACAAGCCTGAGCGTGGCTGAACTACTTCCTGTTTCCCGCCACATCTCCTGCTCACCTGTGTGCAATCACCAGTTTCTGCAGACAGAAGTCAGCGAACAGAACCAGAAACACGTCAGACACAGTTCAGTGTGTTTAACTTCAGATTACTGTGAGCTAATTAACACTAATCCCACTAATTAGAGCAGCGATGTTTGCTCTGTGAGATCAGAGAGCTGCATGATTAAAGGAGTAATCCACCAAAAGTACACAGACTACAGTCTGTTTGTCTTCCTCTGAGGAAATATTGGAGGTTTCTGTCAGTAAACACAGATTCAGAGGCTCATGAAGACACAGCGAGTGAAAACATCAGACTCCACACACACTGGAATATTCAGCATCACGCTCATGTTTCTGTGTTGAGCACGTTTAGTGAGAATGAGCTTCACGGTTCGAGCTCTGTCGATACCACGCATCATTGATGCAACATAAACTAATTAGAACTGGTGACAACATTTGAATAGTTGCTGTTCCTGGACTTGACATTTTAAAAATGTCTGTGTTCTGTTATAAAACCAATACAAACATCTGAATAAGTCAAATGTTTACAATAATGAATAAAGTAATAAATAAATAATCACACTAAAGGTGTCAACTGTCACGGACTCAACAACAAACCTGCTCAGGACACAAATTTACACTTTGGAGCTGAGGAGCTTCGTGTGTTTCTGCTTGTGGCTGGAAATTAAAACCAGAATATTTGACAAAACAGGATGTTTCCTCTTCAAGTCAATATAATTTATACAGTAAATATGGAGCTTTTGTGATTTTTGCAGATAATCACTCTGTGGAGTCACAGGGATCCATTCCTGGCTCAGTTCACTATAAGACTGACTTTAGAATCTGACTCCTCGTCTGCAAAGCTTTCAGTTTTCCTGTCCCAGATCAGCTGAGCAGAATCCTCAGGACTCAGGGAAGCTGCTCTCTTTAGATCCTCATAGTTTGTTCCAGATGTGACAAAGGAACATGTTCCTGTCTGGAACAACCTGCCTGGACCTGAGGTTTACACCTGCACAAAAAGTAAATCAAAATAAGTTTGTTTTAACTTCACGTTTCCTGTTTTGTGTGTTTTGTTTGTCTGTGTCTAATTAATTGTTTTATCACTTTGAGCTGCTTTTGAATGAGACTGTACTCGACAGATAAAGTTGAACCTGAACAGGTGATTACTTTCAGACAGAGGCAGAATAAACATGCAAACATCTGGAGAAGACAGCGACCCAAAAAGTCGGACTGCTCCTTTAACAAATGAACATAAATCTGCTGCCGGACAAATCACATGATCAAGCTGTGTTACTTCTGCAGCAGCTCTGGATTACATAACATCATTTCTCTCTCTCACACACACACACACACACACACCGGCTCACACAAATCATGTGGCATCGACACTGTCTAAATCTCCAAATTAAATCTGCAAACAGATAATTACTCGAGTCAATGAGAACAATTAATTGCGTGCGGCCTCTGAGGACTGAATCTGCATATTGAATGAGCTCATTATCATAACGGCGAGAGATGGAGCGGAGCTGCAGGAGCTGCAGCTTTCAGCCTCCTATTCATCAGCTGTTTAACCCCCTCACACTGACACACTGATAAATACTCAACAGTTTAACATGAACTGTTAAATAACCGGAGAAATCATCCATCAGTCCAAAGCCACAAGTTTATTTTTAAATTAAAGAAAGAGAAACTCAAGACAGCAGAACGTTTCTCCTCTGGTCTGAGTGAAAGTTCTGTGGATAAAGAGAAGGTGAGTTTAGCGCTGATTGAAAAGATTTTTATGATTAAAAAAAAAGTTTAAAGTGAGTTTTTAAGACTGATATATATTTAAAATTGGTACCTGAATGAGTCTGATGAACCCCGATCCTCTCACTTTGGCATGAACAGGTGTGTCGTACCTGAGATGACGTCAGGGTGTCTCCGCCTCAGCTGCTCAGATTCAGGCTGTTTTTAATCCGTCTCTGCCGTCGGCGACTTTAAAGGATCAGCGATGATGATGATGGTATGAACACCCTGCGAAGTCAAACCGGGTCAGACTCAGTATGAACGAGGGACGCTGCTCCGGACTGATAATGATGGTGTGTGACCTTTACACACTGGACTGTAGTTTGTAAAGATGAACCTGGGCTGAACGAGGTGAACTTAAACGGCTCTCAGACATTTGAAGCTTCCTGTAAAGCTGCTGGTTTTGTTACTGTACAAACACGTGTGCAGTCTGCTGACTTTTCCTCATCACATCAAAAAGACAAAGTCTGGTTCGTGAACACGAACCTTTAACTCCTGTGAGACAAACTGAGGCAGAGAAATAAATCCACGTTGTTTCACCGGAAACGATGCGGCCGCGGAGCTTTGCTGATGTATCACCCGGTCAGAGGTCATTACCCCGCTGACTGATGGGACACACTTTGATCTCCTTCCTGCAGCCGCTCAGATCGCAGGTGGACCAACACAAAAACCTCTCAGGTGGTATTAGTGGTGCCTCAGTGGCTCCGCCTCTCCTTCGTCCTGATTGGCTCTGACAGGCTGATCAATAACCCACAGCTGGATGAAGGTTAAATAAATCTGTGCTGATTGTTGCATGATGGAGGAGGTGAGCTCAGGTGGAGTTCTGACTCTTCACCAGTTTACCTGTCAGCTGGTGCTGCTCCACACAACAGAGCACAGACTGAGGGATCACATGACACTTCACTGACATGGTTCAGTTGTTAGGGCTGCTCCTCTCTCCTCCGTCTCCTCTTTGATTTCACTTCTTATTCACAGCAGGTCACTCAGGCTTGTGCTGTAGGTGAAGCATGGAGCTGAAACAGACACCTGGAGATGGAGGATCACATGTTCCACAAAATAGGTATGCAGCCTATTCTGCATTCAAAGGTACAATAATAAATGTCCCTAAAACGCACTGGGTGTGTATAAGGTGCAGTCAGTGGTGTAGTACAAAAATCCAGACCCCTTAAATCCAGCCTCAGTGAGCCCCCGTCAACTCTGAAAACATCCATCCAACACATCCAGGCCATCAGGACCAGGACCACACACAGCAGGATCATAGATCATTGATCACACTGTACTAATAAAACGTGTACCATGAAAATGTTTTCTGTTTCTCCCTGAAGAGCTATGGCTCTCAACGTAACATCTGTCTTGGTAACAACACGACTGTGGGTCGTTTATCTCTCCACCTCAACAAGTTTCTCCTCGTTGTACGCACACGAGAGACGGACACATCAAGAGCTGAGGACAAGCAAGTCAAACTTTTCAGCCTTTTCTCTGGAAAAAATCTGGACAGTGAAGTGTGTCAGGGCGTCGGTGTGTGTCAGGGCGTCAGTGTGCACCTAGCCACTCACGGGTTGTACAAAAAAAATAGTAGATGCAGCTGTTTTGTCGTACATTAGAACACCAGTGATGCAGACTTGGTGTTTGTGAGTGTCTGGACCTGGACCACCACACCTCTGGCTCCAGAAACCAGGTGGGGAGGGGGCCATAATGTGTGTTATTGATATTTCACTTTAAACAGAAATATAATTAGAATAAGACTCTTTGATCTTATTGGGCATATGAACACATATAATCACTCAGAGTTTCAGTGTAAAAACAAAGACTGAATGAAAGAACGAGTGAATCCATCATCATCAGGACTTCCTGCTCTAACAGACTGAAGATCTAAAACACAACACTGTCGCTGTATTTTCCCTTTGTGGCTCCAAATTCATGCATCATTTTTAATCATTTCACTTTATGTTGAGCCAACACTCCCTCCCTGAATTTAATTTCATTTTCCATCCTGGTCCATATTTACCTGCTGTGTCTTATTTGCCTTCAGCGTGGAGACTAAGTGGGGTCAGAGGTCAGAGGAGTGGCTGGCTAAACAGATCTGTTCATTAGCAAACAGCCGTTCACGAGCTCAGAGACCACATCCATCACACGGAAACGCTTAGAGCAGCAGCAGAGCTGGTTTCACTCGTGTCTGAGGCTGTTTGTCGCCTTCACACACTGACGAGATAACACACCCAGCCAGCAGCTCTGTGTCGGCCCCCGGGGTTCAGTGTGGGGTCCACGGGTTTCAGGCAGGTGGATCCAGTAAAGGAACATTCTGAAAAATTCTCATGTTCGTCATCACGGCCTGGTCATTCATCTGTCTGCACAGGAATCATTTCCACTGAGGAGCTTTGTCTTCCACAGAAAAAGAGGAGACAGAAACATCGGGGCTGAAGAAGCTGAGGAGGGTTTAAAACAGTGTGTTGCTGCCATCTAGTGGCTTAATTTTTAAAATCACATCATATATTTTTGGAAGATTCTCATCAGCTGCAGTTTAAATAGAGATTAATGAATGACTGTGTTACAGGCTAGTGCTCAACATAAGAGTGTTAATTAGAAATAATTAACATTCAGTGAGTCCAATAATAAAAGCAGAGGATGAAACACTGAAACTGAAAAACAAATGGAGAAAATGGATTAAAACTCCTTTACACAGCGATAAAAGACTCCAAGTGACGAAGAGTCCCACCAGGAAACAAGAGACCTGTCCTTCAGAATAAAGGCATTTAAATCACTCCTGGGGAAATGAATTTGGATGAATTTAGATACTGAATTATTAGAACGAGTAAAAAGTGAAACTAAAACTTTAATTGATGACTGAGACATTTCACAGTAAGTTACATCATTGCCTCAGGTCATTTTTAAACTCTAATATCTTCAAGTGATCACCTGAAAATACAAACCAGTGAAATGACTCAGGCAAAAGAAAGGAAGAATGTCAGTGAAGGGAGACAACATAAAAACAGGCAGACTGTAAAGTGACACAGAAATGTGGAAAAACACAAAAATGCAGATCTCAAAAAGAAACCACAGAAATAAAGATGAGAAAGAAGTCATCCGTTTAAAAAATCTGCAGAGCAGCTGTTTGTGTGCATGTCTGATGTAGAACAGTAATGTTTGTGCAAATGTGATGAGGATGATTTGCTTTGGGTCAGTGACTTTAAAATCATTTATCAATATCACTGTGGTAGAGACACTGGGACCACGTTGCATCTGGCCACAAAGTTCACAGCGGCTGTGTCGGCCAGAACACCAACTTAAGGCCAAACTTCCCTATATATATATATATATATATATATATATATATATATGTTCCAGAATATCCAATGAAGAGGCAGGTGATGGATAATTCAGGTGATTTATTTCTCTCTTTGCAGGTAAGGAGGTCATGAGGTTTTCTGTATCAAAGTAATAAAGAACACCAAATGAATGAAGAATTAAGGCTCTGAATGAACACAATATAAAGAGTACTGAAATCGCTACATCTCCATTTGCCTCTAATTCCCATTATCCAACACATTGCACCTGACACACTAGCACATTAACACACATATAAACAACATCAGACGGTGACATTCACGTAAACGTCACACTAACAACCAGAAATAATAATAAGCATGACGTGTGATATATACAGCAATCCTTAAATTAAATTTAATACAAAAAGATAAATGATGTTAATGAGCGACCTTATCAACGCTGACGCAGATGTTGACATATATAACACTACACACAACAGAACAGATTTACTGACTCACCGATGTTGCTCACTGTAACTTATACACACTGTAGATCCTGTTCATCCTGTGTTCAGACACCACAGAGCCTCCGCCGTCACCCGGAGGTCCAGCGCCGCTGCTGGAGCCGTAACGCCGGCTTGTACCGTGGCGCTAGTTTGCGTTAGCTCCATCCAGTTCACACTGATGGGTTTTAACCAACCGAACAGTAAGCAGAAATGACGATGACGATGGTTGTCTGGATGTTGAAGATATGAGTAACCTAATCAAAAACATAAGACAGTTGGCTATCCAGGTGAGCTGCGCGCGCACAGTGTTTGAGATGTGGAACGACCACTGAATATGACGTCAGCATCAAACATACAAAGTTGAGACTCTGTAAAGACGAGGATCTTTGATTATGTGCCCAGATATGATAAAGTCCACATTTACAGCTCATAGTCTGAAAAAATACCTTTTTAAATAATACTTCTAAACCACATTAAACACTGATCACCTTTTAATACTTTTTAAAACCCCGCGGACACCCTGAATCCGACACACGGAGCTAACGGAGCTAGCTCCGTGTGTTTGTGAGCTGAATGCTACAACTAGCTTAACAGTGCAAACATGGCACGTGCTAAAGTTACACCGCCGAACAACAGAATGATTTTAAGCTGCAGAACGTAAATACAGTACGTCAGCGTATATACACGTATTAACCGTTCAACCGTAGTTTCACTCACTCTGCCGACACATCAACGCTGTCTGAATGCCGCCAGTTACCGGAGTCAGCCAGCAGAGGGGGCCGTCCCAACACTACATCTACAAGACACCACACAATGATAATATGCCCTAACTTTGGGGCCTTTTCTACAATCATACATAAATTAATCTTTGCTGTGCTTTGATAGACGCGGGGGATAGAGAGTAGGGGAGTGACCCTCTGCTCAGGGTTTTACTCCCATATGCTACACACCCTACCCCTCTGCCACAGGGTTGCTCTTACACTATCATAGACTGGATCATGAGGTTTTACAAAAGTTTCTTAAGGTTTTGTCATTATTGTTATAGTTATTATTCTTGTAATTATTATTATTATTATTATTATTATTATTATTATTATTATTATTATTATTATTATTAATAATAATAATAATAATAATAATTTTCGGCTTTTATTGTGAAATATTTAACAGGAAGTCTTGGTGGGTTGTCGGCGCTTAGAGCTGCTCGTAGTGGAGGGAAGTGGCTAGCTCCGTTAGCTCCGTGTGTTTGTAGCATAGTTTACTGTAGTTACCGTATTTGCGTCTTCGGCTTTTCCCATCATGGCGTACCAGCTGTACAGGAACACCACCCTGGGAAACAGCCTGCAGGAGAGTCTGGACGAGCTCATACAGGTGACACTCACCTCAAACATCTAGCTCGCAGCTAGCCCAGATTAGCACGCTGCTAACGGCAGCGGTCAGTTACGCTGGTTAGCTCGTAGCGGGCTAACTTCAGCTTGGTGGCTGCGGTTTGCTTTATCTCTGAATTGTTCCAGAAGCAAAGAGTAATGTTGTCAGGTTTCTGTTTGTAATGTTGAAATACGAACAGGTCACAGTTTTAAAGTGCTGTCCTGTAGGTGAACAGTAAACAGTTCAGTTAGTTAGCCTACGCTGATGTAGGCTAACGTCATCAATATTATTAATCAATCTTACTTGATGATTTTTCCATTATTAGAGACATTAGACAGGGTTGTAACACAAACCGATCCGGTCCAGGGTCTGAAGGGGTCCTGGTCAGGGCTGCGCTGATTATTTATTTTGGGTTATTGCAGAGCAGGCACATCAACACAGACACAATGGTACCAAACCACTGCACCAACCGCTCAACAACAAACAGTTCCAGCAGCAAACTGGAACAGATTAAACAAACGAGGTATAATGTGTTAACTAAGGAGCGTTGTGTTGTGTGGAGCAGGACATGGAGGCGCTGCTTGTGATTGAGTGTGACTGTGTGAAACGTTCCTGCTGTTAGATGCTCAGTTAAATGTTGTGTGTTCAGACTCAGCAGATCACTCCTCAGCTGGCTCTGCAGGTCCTCCTTCAGTTTGATAAAGCCATCAACACGGCGCTCGCCAACAGAGTCCGCAACAGAGTTAACTTCAGGGTGAGTTCCTCCTCTGAGTTCTATTTCACTGTGTTACGTATGTTTCTGTGTTGGTTTCAGAAAGTTAGATTGTCTTGCTCAGCGCTCTGTCGGAGTTTACTGGCAGCTTAAAGCTGAACTGTGTGTGTGTTGTGGTTCAGTTGTTGTGTTTCCGTCCTGCAGGGCTCTCTGAACACCTACAGGTTCTGTGACAACGTGTGGACGTTTGTTCTGAACGATGTGGAGTTCAGAGAGGTGACCGACCTGGTGAAGGTCGACAAGGTCAAGATTGTCGCCTGTGACGGAAAGAGTGAGTCGACCCAGAACAAAACTGACAAATGGTAAGTATAAACTTAAAACATTTCATATTTCACTCTGACACACCTGTGAACTTCACTGTTTGGACTGTGATGTGACGTGTTCCACCACAGGTGGTCACACACCTGTCGCACTAGAGGTGGATGGTTGATGATGTCATAAGTCAATGATCAGGGCTGAGTTGAGTTTTTCGGTTTCTGTTCCAGGTGAATGTCTTGATGTTTGTTCTGCTCGTCCTGTTTTTCTCGTAATTTAACGTTCTCTCTTTTCTTTTCTCTCTGTAGACTCAGGCTCCAACGCGGCAGAGTGACGACTCCTCACCTGTTTCACTGTCGTCGGAGCCACAGATGGACCTGGACTGTACATATAATTTATTACAGCAGAGTCACGGCTGAGAACTGAGAGTGTGTCTGTGTGTGTGTGAGTGAGTGTGTGTCAGAGTGGACCAGTCACTGTACCTTCAGCAGTTTGTTTTTATTATCAGTTTACAGGAGTTTGTGTTCAGTTTGCTGTATAATTGAGCTGGATCATCTTTAATAAAAACTTTATTTAAAACACAGTCTGTGCTGAATCTTTGTGTTTTGGACTGTTTCTGTTCAGGCTGAAAAAACTGATCAAAAATCAATCCCAACTCTGGGAACATTTGGTAATTTTAGACATTTTATCAGGTAAATAATAACAATGGATCAATAATCTGATAATGAATTGAAACTGCTGGTTGGAGTCCAGAGTTCAGACACAGTGAACTAATGTGTATCACAGGAATTGATTTCTTCTGTTGCTGTGTCTGACTTCACACCGACCTTCTTTCTGCTGAAGGAACGCAGATAAATCTGTTAGATTATTCACTGCTCTTTATGTGGCACCATCAGATCGTGTCCAACCTTCGGATAACTCAGCTACAGACAAACCAAAGTTATCGGCTTCTCCACTTTATTATAACAACATCAGGATCTCACATGTATAAAAGAGTTCATCTTAAAAATGATACGATTACAATGATCAACATTTACGTTTCTTGCTTGTTAGCAAACGAGACATTTAGAATATAAATACAAGATTTTGACTCAGTTTACTGCAAATGAATCTGTTTCTGCTTTTTAAATGCTTCAGGAAGAGACATCATTGAATACATGGAACCAGTATATATCTGTTTACATACACCAGGAAAAAGCAGATATTATGAAGTTATATACTGTATATATTTCAGTGTGAAACTTTAGGTTTTTGTCTTTTTATTGATTATTAAACAGATGTCTTGATCAATACTGCATGTGGTTTCATCAGAGAGGAAGAAACATGGCTTCTGCTTCCAAACGAAAAACATCTTAACTGAAGCTCAGGACGAGAAGACTGAAGGTAAATGAAGAGAGGAACAGAGTGACGTTTGTGATCGTTCTCTGATCTTTAGTGAAGATGCTGAGGAGGTAAAGACAGGAGAGATCTGAGGACTCTGACACCTGACGTGATGAAGTAAACGATGGCTTTAGAATTCAGGATGTGTGGAGCTGTTAAAGGTCCTGACACACCAGCACCAACTCAAAACCCAAAGGCCGACTGATCCAACGCCACATGTATTAAAGCTGTACCTAAAAGCACCACAAAGACCTGTTAGGATACAGGTCCTGGGCATTAACCTGACAGGGATCTGTGCTTCTTGTTGAATAGTTGGTAGAATGATGTTCATTGAACATTTCTAATCAGCAGCAACACACATGAATAAATGCTTTGTAGCACAATATAAGAAGCTGTGAATTAGTTGTAAGAAGTAATACAGACACTTGAAGTGTTTGAGTATTAATGTACAGTATTTGTCATCCTCCTATGAAGCCATGTTTTATATTAATCCATGAACTGTTTATAAAGCAGCCTCCACTGATGTTTGTCCACAGGAGGAGTCAGTTATTACCAAACACATTAGTAAACACAGCTCTGATTACAGCTGACGATCCTCTGTTATTAAGGAGCTATTAACTGTTTCTATTCTGCTTATAAATGTTAGATAGGGGGTGAAGTAGTGTCACACAGGCCTGAGGAGGCAAATGTATCCACTAACACACATGACAAAAACTGACTGCAGGAAAGTAAAGATGATTTAGTGTCGCTAATATTTTTTCAGTCAATTTAGAAGCAGAAAATGTCTGCAGAGGTTTGATGTTGCAGGCTCAACCTGAAGCCTGAAATCTGCCTGATGACTGGCTTGGTGTGTCAGGCTGAAGCTGATCCTGAGTCAGTTCTTAATGTACAAATGCAGATGGGTCCAGGGGCCTGTGTAGCACCAATGGGACTCTTTAAGATCTCGTCTCTGATGTCCCAACCCCCCCCAGTGGTCAGATCTGTCAGGACGGTTTGTTTGCCTCCAGAACTCACTCAGCTGCTTCGAGCTCAACAGGTGACGGGGTCAAAGGTCACATCATAGCTGCCCCAAATCATTTCATCACAAAGCACTGACAGGACACAGCTACAAAATACACATTAAAAATAAACCAGACATTTCCAGCAAACGTAGAAAAAGTATAAAAAGGGTTTCAGACGTAGAAAAGTAAAAAACATCCACCAGGTGACGTCAGCTCCTCAGTAACTGTCCTTCTCTGTTCAGTCCAGGAAGCGTTGGCAGGCTTTCTTCCAGCGACAGGCCGTGCACCACTGATCCCTGTGCTCGATGCCGTACACTTTACGACACTTCTTGGCTTCACCACGAATCCTCCTGACGCACACACACGCACACACACACACACACACACAGGAAGATCAATCACTACCAGTAACATTATCTGTATTTATGTGTGTGTGTGTTCATGTATTTACATGAACGACTCGTTCAGCAGATGCTTCTATCCAGAGCGACTCAGACTCTGAAGCATGAGTTCAGTACGAGACCAGGTGTAAGAACTAAGTGTTAAATCTGTTCAATAATCATTTATTTCTCTGTTCCTCTCCTTTGTTCTCCACAGACTTGTTCTTTTCCATAGAACTTACATTTAAGTCCCAGGAGGAAACTGTCAGTGGTTTTAATGGGACCTGGTTTATACAGTGGACTCACCCTGTAAATCACAGGCTGCAGTAAATGTTGTAACAAAGGAATGAATTCACTGAGAGTAAACAAGAACATGGTGTGTGTGTGTGTGTACATGTAAATACTGACCTGCAGGGGGCGCTCTGGTGCTGCAGCCACTGCTCTCCCACACTGACCGAACGCACCCGGAATGACAAACCCTGAGGAGGAGAGATGGGAGGGATGAGTCTGTGATAAAGTCTGTGGCTCTCAGGAACAAACAGCTGTTTAGAGCTGTAACGTTCTGTGAGCTGAACAGTCCTCTCTGCACTTTCCTCTGTCCACCTGCAGGTGGCAGTGCTGCACTGTGGCACACTGATGGAAAGTGTGACCGCAAAGCATCCGAGGGGATTTTCCTGCTGAATGAGAACCATCAGGGAGGAGTGTATGCATGCGCACGCACACATACACACACACACACCCTTCACCCCCTCCTGTATAAAACCAGTTTTAACAGGCTTCTCTGGGCTGGTGGAGGAAATAAACAATAGAGTCCTGTAGAGGATGGAGAGAAAACAGAACTGAATTGGAGAAGTGTGTGTGTGTGTTAGTGTGTTTAGGGGTGTATTTGGTTGTACGGGGATGTACAATAATAAGTAAAAGATATTCTCAGGGAAAGTCCATGAGGCCTGTCCAGGAAGTTTCACTTGACACATCAAATGTCCACTGTGTTTTTTGTTTTATTTATCGTAGCATCAGGTTGTTTTCTCCTCTTGATTCACACCAGACAGGTAAACAACTAATTTGCAAACGCTACAGACTACAAGACATGACTTTTAAAGCCTTTAATAAAAGCATATCCCATGAGCCTTAGCAGCATTAGTGCTGCCAGTGCCTCGTGGGAGCTGTAGTTGTTGAATGCTAACAAAATAAACAAAGTGTGTATGAGCTCATCTGTATAACGATCTGTATAACTGCAGGGTGATGAAAATGACGATTGTTTACCTGTCTGCTGTGGCAGGTGGTGGGCGGGGCCGTCCAACGACTGGAAGCTGTGCTCGAAGCTGCTGCTGAAATCACGTGGTTGGGAGGCGGAGCCTGTAAAAACCAGTGTTAACAGTTTTAGACCACAGAGTTTAAAGTTACCCAGCAGCACCACGGTTCACTGTTTCTAAGAGTCTCCATTTTGCATTTTACTTGCTCAAGCACATGATCCTCATCCAGAACAATGTTTTATGTGGAAAATATGTTTGAACTTTGGAGAGAAATAAAAATAAATCTCTCTTCATAATTATGCACCTCAAACTAACGTGTCAATCACTGCTGATAAGCCCTGCCCTACCTGGTAGGAGTGCTCTGATTGGACCTGCTGGAAGCTGCCAGAGAAGGAAGGAGCAGAGCGACTCAGAGCACCACAGGTTGGAGAGGGGGGAGATGGAGGGGAGGGAGGGGGAGGGCTGGGAGGCGAGGAGGGAAAGGAGGAGATGGGGGAGGAGGAGGCGGGGCCACAGAGGAGGGGGTGTGGAGGAGACTGATGCTGCTGTTGGTCCCTCTGGTTGATCTCAGTATAGTAAAAATCCTCCTCACTGCGCGAACATCGCTCGTGTTCACCGCCACGGCTGCGAGAGGGGAGGTCAAAGGTCAAAGGAATAAATCAGGGATCCAGGTTTTATTTCAAAGGAAGTCACTGTCTGCCAGTTTGTCAGGTGAGTCTTACCACAGGTGCGTTGTCCTGATGTGACGTTTGATTCCCACCACTGTCGTCAGCACCTTCCCACAGGTGGGCCACAGACACCTGTAGGTCACCTTCACTGAGTTCTGCAGGAGGACACACACCATCAGATCTCACGTGTAACGCTTTTATTTCTTCTGTGAAAACTGTAAAAACCTGCTCACCCTGCGTTTCCGCGGCGCCGGCTCCTCACACACCTGCTCCAGCTCCATGTCCAGCCCTTCGTAAGGGGGCGTGGCCAGACTGACGTCGGCCTCTGCCACTGGCGGAGAGGGGGCCGGGCTTCCGTTGGCGTGGCCGACGCTCCAGTAGCCGCTGCTGCCGCTGTCAGAGAGCTCAGCGCCTCCACAGTCCATCAGAGGAGCTGACACACAGAAACACACTGTTCACTCACTCACTGCTGGCTCGAGGTCATGTGTTCACCGGTGTCTGTTTGTTGGTTTGTTTGTTGTGAGCAGGTTTATGTAAAAAGTACTGAACCGATTCGCACCCTGCTTGGTGGGAGGTGGGGTCT
Organism: Toxotes lorentzi; assembly: GCA_037833715.1. Classification (NCBI taxonomy): domain Eukaryota; kingdom Metazoa; phylum Chordata; class Actinopteri; family Toxotidae; genus Toxotes; species Toxotes lorentzi. The sequence continues at coordinate 28,955,043 of JBBMJY010000001.1, read as the reverse complement.
GGACCAGGAGAGAACTCATTACAGTCCATTTCTCCTGAATTTTGTAACTGCAGCCGCCGCTGCCATCGATGCTGCCTCTGCAGAGCTGGTGCAGTTTTTATTGTTTGTTGTGAATGTTGTTGTAGTTGTTTGTTGATGCTATTGTATATTGTTGTACCTGATGGCTCTGGGTTTGCAGAGCTGTGCAGCAGAGGGCTGCAGGACAAACTGCTAAGGACCATCGCTGCCATCAGCTCGTCCATGTCCACCTCCTGTGGACTCCTCTGACTACAGGACAAGAGGACACAGAGAGAGGACATGACTGGAGTTAGAATCTGTTTATTAGAAAACATGTAACATCAGCACAGACAGAGGATGTCTGACCTCCTGGGGACGTCGATGCAGGAGGAGACAGATCTGCTGCTGGACAGAGGCACTGAGGAGGAGGAAGAGGAGGAGGGATGAGATGAAGACCAAACAGAAACGTCACTCTGCATGAGGTCCAGCTGATCCACCGCACCCAGAGATTCACCTCCTCTCCCACACTGAAAATACACCTGAGGGAGAGGAACACCATGGCTCAGTGTGATTGGCTGAGACACCTGTCAGTCACAGCAAACTTTCCCCAAACACAACTTCTTTTTATCTCTGGCAGAGACTGTGTTTTCCCTCAGGGGGTTTCTGTCATCGCTGCTCTGAAGAACTGAAACAGTTCTGGACTGGACAGAAAAATGTGAACACCTTGTTATTTAAAGCTACACAGCTGAGGTTTTCACAGCACCACTGAATGCCAACAAAATAACATTTCATCCTCTCACCTTCAGTCCATCATGACCTTTGACTCTGCTAAAGGCCTGGTGTCCTGCTGCTGTTGCCCAGGTGAGGCCGGTCTCACCTGTCTCCAGGTTTGGGTGCATTCCTGCCACCGGGCAGCTGGAGCTCAGCAACGCACCGAGCGGAGAACGTTTCCCCAGACGAGTCTTTGGTAACATGTCTGTGTCTGTGAGAGAGAGCCGGAGTCTGAAAGAAACAGGAGTCTGAGTCATTCGGTCTCGTCTCTGCTGCTGTTCTGACTCTGAGACCAGCAGACACCAGCACCTTCTGTCCAACACTGTCAGGCTGCAGAGTGGGATGATCACTGTGATCAAATCCCCAAAATAAAAGCTGCATTCAAATAATGTTTGAGTCTCAAGTGACAGTCGGAGGGGTGGACAGCAGGACAGACAGATAACGTCTGTTTGCTCATAAACAGGAAGACTCTACAGCTAGCAGCTCTGTGAGGCTGCACACAGACACAGTGGAGCTCAGAGCTACGTGCTAACATCAGCATGCTGACATGCTCACAGCATCCGTTTGCCACTCAGCAGTAAACATTGGTCATAAACCACAGGACAGGACAGTATGAAGCCATGAAAAATGATCTGAATTCAGACGTGACTGAATGAAACATGTGACCAGACATTCAACACCAACGTGCAGCACCTTCAGACAGCAGGGAAACTCAGAGTGCTTAAACACTCCCCCCCTCAACAGCAATGTGACCTGAGCAGTGGCTGCTGGGAAAACTTAAGCTCTCGATTAAGTTTGACGGTCAGATCTGTTCTATGTTTCACAGATCTGAGTGAAATCACAGTGACTCACAGGCTGCAGTGTCATTTACAGTCAGGACGCTGTGTGTGTGTGTGTGTGTGTGTGTGTGTGTGTACCAGCTTAAAGGCAGCACAGGACAACACTCAGTAACTGAGCAGAGGATTAAAATGAATGGAACAGATGGAGTCAACGGTTTCTTTATCACATTACATCTGCTGACAACAGTGATAATTACAACACCTTTATTACTAAAATGTGTCACCGTGGAAACAGGAGGAAACATGATGCCCCCCCCCCCCCCCCTTTATAAGGTTTCCTGTTAATCTGTGAGTCAGAGTAACAGAGTTTCCAGACTGAAGACACACTAACACACACGTACGATATAAACACACAAACACAAACCATGCACAACAAGTGTCAACAAATCCAAACATCAACACAAACATGCACACTACAAATCAAATCACTGGCTCCAACACATTAACCGTCTAACTTCACAGAGCTGCCACAGGTCGTCTGATCAGGACATTCACAGTGTTAAAGCAGTATAACAGTAGTACAGGTACAGTGATGAACTGCAGTGATGTACTTTACTTGATTGTCTTGATTGAAATACTGTTTTTACTTCACCACATTTGTCTGACAGCTGCAGTAAAAACTTAAAGTTTTACATTAATAACATGTGACTGCTTTGTAAGTTACAGGGCACCGTTGAGACGTTTTTGTCTTGTGACCTCTTACATACAATCAGTGTCATGTTGTGTCTCCTCGTCATGTTTCGTACGTACGTCTCTGGGCTGTTATCAGCTCCACCAAAGAGACATTTCCCCCCCAGACTTCTCAGCGGTTTCAGAAAGGTCAAGTTATCCAATATTTCACAAAAAAGCAAGGATAAAAAGCCTGAACAAACAAAAGCACATCTGTGTTTCAGAACCCATCAAGACCCCCTCTCCCATCAATCATCTGACAACCACTCAGATTTATCTGGTGACCCTCTGGAAGGGCCCGGCCCCTAGGTTGGACTAAACTATCTACACCTATATACAGTAGTTCAAAGCAGCTCCACCTGGAGCAGCTACAAGGGAAAAATGCTGCTGAAGCATCGCTGACCCAGGATCAGTGATCCGATAATCTCACGTCAGTGAAACACGAACTGGGACCGAAGAACTTTTCTGTTTCATACTTTCATTTTAGCTGCTGACACTTCTGTGCTTTTACTTTGATAGGATTCTGCGTTCACACCCTCCACAATAAGAGTCCTCAATTAACACAAAAACAGCTACTTAAATAAAACCAACATTTTCACTCAGTCATTTAGTTTCATCTGCAAAGTCTCCAAAATAAAGCAAAGTCTGGATCTTTAGATTCCAGACTCCACGTGACTCTTCGCTGTGTTTGCATCTGAACAGTCCGACAGAACCAGGTTCCGGTTTCAGGCAGAGGGAAGCCGAAAACCCAACGGTCCAGGTTCAGAAAAGACCCAAAACGACTGATGTGCTGGAAGTGAGTGAGTGATGCACAGAAAAAAGAAACCGAAGTCACAGAGGAGGAAGGAGAACAGCGTGTGAAGATGAGTCTGTAAACTCACTTTCACTGAGCTGGGACGTGAAACATGTTCATGCAAAACCACATTTCATAAATGTTCAGTTTAAACCCGTGAAGTCCGAAAACCATCGAACATTTGTGAAGACAGAGAATAAAAGTGTGCGTCGGTTACCTGCAGAGTGAGAAGCTCCGACACGAAAACAACAACAGTTCCACTGGTCTGAGTGTGTCCGCTGTTCAATGGGAGCTGAGTGTGTGTGTGTGTGTGTGTGTGTGTGTGTGTGCTGCAGGCTGCAGCCAGTCTGAACGCCATCAGGGAGAAAGGAGAGTCACAGAAAACCTGGACCGGAAGTCCTGGCACATCTGGAACGGAGTTTTTGTTCTTTCAAGTCGAACCAGTTTTCAAACATCAGGAGACGTTTCATCTTTCTGTTGTTGTGACTGTGGGGAAACATTTCACACCTCAGAGGTTTTAAAATATCAAAGACTCTCGTTTCAGCTTCTCACGTGAAGATGCAACATTTTTCTTTGCCCCATGCGACAATAACCAGAAGAGCTTCGGACTTTGAACTGCTGGAAGAAACAATGTGAAGATGGCGCCTTCAGACCTTTAGACCAAATGATTAACAGATGAATGAGTGGTGAAAAGATTCGTTAGCTGCTGCTCTCTGTCCTTCACAGAGTGGAAAACAGTGTGACTCTGCAGGGTGACGCAGTGATGCTGTAATAAAACCACTGTCACAGAAGTCGACTGGACACAAGAAATTCACATTAAAGCACAAGTTATGTTGTGTCTCCAAACACGTTTGGTTCTTTTATTTTTAGGACTCGTATTTAGACACAGTTCAGTTCCTTTCTTTGTCAAACACCAGTCATTAGTCACTTTCCTGTTTCTCTGGACACTCTCATGTCTGAAAATCTGTTTGTCTAAACTGCTCGTGACTTTTTCTTCATGACCATCGATGAGGAGTCACAATTCGTTCCAAGCTGAAAAAGCAAAACTTAAACCACCCAGCGTTTTCACAGTGAAGGTCAGAGGTCAGAGGTCTAGAAGTCAATCAACAAATCCACATTCACTTTTTCAACTCATTTCCTTTTTCTTGTGTGATTATAAACCACAGAGTGGATGTGGAGTGAGCCCCCTCTGCACTCACACCCGATCCTGCTCCGGGTTTTCCCAGCAGCCTCCACGGTGGCTCTTCACTCCGTAGTAAACAAGGGAACCACGTGGGGAGGAGGTGGACGGTGATTGGTGGAGCTCAGCGGCGCAGGAACACACCCCACAGAGGTCTGTTGTTTACTGACTTTCTGCCTGAGCCACGCTGAACGCAACTGACACAGTGCGGGTCATCACTGCGCACCACATTCCTACAACAGCCCCAGAGTACCTGCGACACCTGTGTGACACCTGTGTGACACCTGTGTGACACCTGTGTGACACCTGTGTGACATCCTGATTACGTTTGTGTGATACGTCACAGCGGTGTTTGACGTCAGAGCGCGTGAAGAGGCTGAGGACTCAGGTGAGAAACACCGTGCTGCTTCTCAGTACTGCAGCACTCTGTATTAACAAAGAGCAGCCTGCGGGCGGAGATCAGCCCCTCACTGATTACATAACACACCCTCTCTCTGTCCTCACTGTGTGTGTGTGGAGCTGCACGTAGCACACACACCCCCCCACACACACACGCTTCTCGTGAGCTACGTGCTGATACAGCGGAACCTGCTGCGCGTAAAGGAACACTACGGTGTTTTTGTTCTGGTCTCATGTTAACGTGTCACAGTCGGTGAGACTTTGACCCTCTGCTGTGTACACAACAACAACAACAACAAAGACAACAACAACAACAACAAATACAGTAGAAGTAATACAAGACGTCCCAGGCTTTCACAGGAACAAAAATTAAAAAACTAAATCCAGAACAAAGCAAGTAAACCAAAGTTCATGTCATCATGTCACCTGATTCTGGGACTCATCTATTTCTTTAGAGAGGACCAGCGACACGCTGAGCTCAGAGGTCAGAGGTCAGACTGTGAATATTTGTGTAAATCTATTCTTATTCGCTGTTCACAGACGTGATTCAAATCTTCTCCAAACATCAGGACTTGATTGTCTCAGTGTGTGTATGTGTGTGTGTATATGATACCTATAATTAGACAGTTTCTCTGTGATGATCAAACCTGGGAGAGACCTGTGTCTGGACTCAGGACCCGAGTCTCAGTCCATCATGTTCCTGGACAGAGCTGCTGCTGTTCTGATTTATTAATCGTGATCAGTGAATCATGAGCCTGAGCGTGAATCTATAGACTGAGCAGCTGTGAGAGGATTAACTGCTGTGGGTCCATGTGGAGAGACTGTTTATGATTTATACTGGGAACCAGTTAGAGCAACACCACACCTGGTTACCTGAAATCACCATGAGGATGCTACTGGTCTGGTCTGGACTGGGGATCCGTATCCAGTGGCTAAAGTCCAGTATGGGGACGAATACTGAGACCCAACTCATGTATGTCTCTGTGGCTCAGCTTCACCCTGTGATCACATCACCCAGCATGCATTTCAGCGTGAACAGCTGTGTTCGATGAGCTGATGAAATCACTCAGCAGGTGTGACAGCAGAGATCAGGTGGACTCCCTGATTAACTCGGTCTGATTCAGTCGTTTGATCTAATTGTTGCAGCTCTTATTTCACTTCGTGCTGTGGCTCATTTTCTCTTTGACAAATGTAAAAACAGCCCTCAGATGGTCGAGAGGCTGAATGAAGCGTCTCTGTGGGACAGTTTTTCTGAATGGCAGATCTCGGCTCACATGACATGAAAAGCCAAAGTGTCCTCCCATCGCTCATCCTGCTCTGTGACCTCAGCCACATCAGCCGAGCTTCAGCTGCACACTGACAGTTTACTGATCAACGTGGTGAACGTGTCTTTCCTGCATTTCACTTACCCACAAAACCCTTCTGCTGAACTCTGACTCAGTTACTCACAACAGGACGTTACCAGAACACACACACACACACACACACTCCAAAGTTACAGTCCATCACTTTAAGTTTGTTTGATCACAGCTGCTTTAAAAATGTGAGTTAACTGAACTCAGGTTAAACAGTTTGTTCAGTGTCATGAGTTAAGTTCAGTGAACTTGGGAAAACAAGCTCAGTAATGTTGTTGTTGAATGGACTGTTCAGTGACCAGATTAATTTTCTTTCACATTCTCTCAGTTCTTCATCTGACATGAAGACTCGCAGCTGCAGAGTCAGAGACTGTGAAGCCATAACACTGATCCTCAGCGTGGTTCACATGATTTTTATTAGCACAAACAGCAACAACCATGAGGCCATCCAGCACGTATTAAACACACAGTACAAACAGCATTAAATGAGCTGAACGTTCATCAGTTCATTCATTCAGCTCATCACAACAGACACTTGAACAAAATGTATATTTACCTTAAACTAATGAGAAAGAATTTTCTGATTCCACTACATTTCTGTCATGTTTTACAGTGCGTCCACCAATCACAGACCAGCAGGTGCTTAATGAGCCTGATGATGAACTTTCACATGAAATGATGAAATAATTTCACAGCGCTCTCTCTCTTAGTTACAGTCAAACATTGTGTGTCCTCCCACTCCAGCAGTTTCAGGTTGATTCACACTAAAAAACAAACTCAACCACCACCAAACCTCAGTGTATTTTCACTCCATTTTACACGTTTACATGTCGCTTACAACTATATGAAAATCTAAGAAGCAGATTGTCAATAACTTTACTAAGAACCTGTCGCTCCCCAGAGGATGAACCCTGGTTACACTGTTTCAGTCTGTTTCCATCAAACAACCTTTATTGAAGTGAAGAGTTTATTTAGATTTAGCTTCAGTGTTTGAGATTAGTCAGAAAATAGATTCCATAAACAGCCTCTGGTTGTTTCCATTTGATTAATCTATTTTAAAATGTCAGAATAAATGTATGTATTTCTTTCAGTCCAATAATCAGTTAATCAATAGATTGAAACATGTATAAAATATAAACGTTATTATGAAGGCGAAAACATATTGATTTATTTCACAACCCTACAAACTGATTTTTGTTGTAATAAATAAAAGAAATGACTCCCTGAAATGAAGGAAATCGATCTAAATATTGACGAGTGATTGGAAAATGATCAGCAGTTACTGACATTGTGACACTCTGTATAATATGATCTGTAGCTGTCGGTATGGTCCCATTAAAGCTTCAGTCTGTAATATTTAAAAGGGATATTCCACTACATTAAGATCCCCCTCAGCCTATGAAAACACCATCCAGCTGCATTATGGGAAACGTAGGATCCAGTCAGGACTCCTCGTCTCTCGTCCTCTGCAGCTCAGATTTAAGCCATTCTGTTGTTCTGTCCTAGTCCCTCATCTTTTCCTCTGTTCACTGTCCATCTTTTATTTTTCATTTCTCTTCCTTCGTTTTTCATCCTTCATTTCTCGTCTTCCTCTTTCGGTTGTTTGTGGATGTTCATCGTTCATGTTTTATCTTTTAGCCTTTGTCTTATTTTGTCCTCTGTCTTTTGTCCCTTGTTTTTCGCTCCTCATCTTTATCTCTCATCTGTAATATTTTATTCTCGTCGTTCACCCTTTTCTTTCACTCTGTATTTCATCTTCTTTTTGTTTCCTCCTTCATCTTTGTCTGGAACGTTTCATTCTTCACTCTTCGTCTTTTCATCTTTTATCTTTTGTTCTTCATCTTTAGTCTTTAATTTTTTTGTCCTTTGCACTCATCCCTCATTCTGTCCTTAAATCCCCTTATGTCTTTCGTCATCATCATCCCTCCATCTCTGTCCTCCTGTCAGGCACTGGAGGTGAAGACTCCTCCTCCTCCACCTTACCCACCTCGGGTGTCTGGGCCGGGGGGGCGACCTGTCTCACCTTTTTGCTGACCTGAGCGTAAAGTGAATTTCGGTCTGTGTCACTTGAATCTGCCGCTGCAGAGCGAGCGCTGGGCTCTCTGCCGCCGCCCTCCTGTCCCGGCTCGTGATTGGTTGGTGGTGATGAAAAGTCAAGAATGCTCTGCCCTCCTCCAATGTTGAGGTAGATGTGGTCGGAGTCACGGGGGCTGGAGCTGCTCCCGTCTGAACCGGGAGGGGGGGGGGGGGGGGGAAAACCCAAACTCCACAAACAAAAAACTTTCAACCTCCACCCGAAACAAAAAAACCCACAAAACCCTTTTCCCCCCCAACCTTCCAACCG
>JBBMJY010000001.1:28933431-28945901 GCA_037833715.1 Toxotes lorentzi | reverse complement strand
CACTGAAACACACTGTCACACACAGACACACACTGTCACACACAGACACACACTGAAACACACACTGACACACACACACAGACACACACTGACACACACACAGACACACACTGACACACACACTGTCACACACAGACACACACTGAAACACTGTGTTTTCACTGATCAGACACACCTTGGTTGTTCTGTGGCGCCCCCAAGTGGCCCCTCCATGAAGTGAACGTGATGGGGTTTTCTACATTAGGGTTAAACGACCACACACACACACACACACACAAACCAAAGATTGAAAAGAGATAGAAACTCCTTCATTATTTGTCAGAATGAATCTATTTATAATCGTATTAATAAATTATCTTTTGATAGTGTAATAAACTATAAATCATTTGAATTAATTAACAAAAATGAAGATACCTGTTTTGTTTTGTTCACCAGCTGACCTATTTTTCTGATTCTCTGACCAAAACAGCACAAGTTTAATTTGTCTGATCTGTTTTTATTTCAGTCTATGAAAACTGGTTTTCACTTTCAGCAGAGTCTCGCTCCTCAGGCAGATTTCAGGATTTCAGTTTGTACAGTTTGTTCTCAGCTGGTCTATATTCATCTTTCCTGGGTGATGTACGTAGCTGTTCAGAAGTTCACTTACCTTTTTCATCGTTTTGGATCTCACTGATCACAGGATTCTCCCTCGCCACCATGGTTTCTTCCAGTTTCACCTTTCAATAAACAGGATATCAAACATTTACTCCATCGTCTCAAAGGTTTTATCTTTTTAAAGAAGTTTTTCCCTCTCAGAGGACAAAGGTCTCTTACCACCCTGATGAGAGCAGAAGGATTTTTGTCTGTCTCAGAATCTCGTAGCTCAAATGAATGTCTACAAAACAAAAGAAAAAAGACAATTGAGGTTGATTTTATTCATAAAACTTTAACAATTGCACAACAGAACATGACAAGTTTTAGTTTAGCTTTAGTTTTAATCAGTCAGATTAACATCTGAATCTATCTGATGATCCTCTGTCTGATCAAACTCATCATCACAGATTTACATTTTGCATTTGAAGTCTGAGACAAGCTCAAAGAATCTGCCGCTGCAGATTGAAATGTTCCACAGTGTAAGAAACCAGAAACCGTCAGAGTCACGTTTTCAGACGGGAAACTTTCTTTTTGTGCCACTAACATAACAGACCAGTTTTAGTTCTAAATACTACAGCCCCCATGAGCCTCAGCTGCAAACCAGCAACTGTAGTGAGCGTCTGTGGCAGCAGGACGGTGTGTTTGTTGACAGTGATGAGAAAACAGAACATCAGCAGATTTATCTTTTAAACCACATTGATGTGGAGACCAGAACCAGCTGACCTGCTGCAGTCGCTGCACAGAGCGGTGAGGAAGATGGAGAGGAGGAGGAGGAGGATGAAGAAACTGATGACTCCCGATGACAGGAACCACGACCCGGTGACCCCAGCTCCGACTGCAGCCATGACCACTGGGAGGGACAAAAATCAGGAAACGCTGCTGAAACAGAAAAAAGTGTCAAGGTGTGTTGAGAGAGCAGGAAGTGAGTCATCTGACGGTCGACCTCTGTGTGACCTTTCTGTCTGACTGTGTGAGGAATGTGGGACAGTTCAAATTTAAACGTCCTCAACCACGAACAAACTGCTCAGACACACCTGAGACCTGTTTAGGTTTAGGTTTTATACCTTTGTACAGAATATACCTGACAGCATGTGGCGTGTGTGTGTGTGTGTGTGTGTGTGTGTACATGCAGGTGTTTCAAAGTGATTTTAAAACAAGATTTAAAAGAAACACAAGGAAATATAAAAAGATATAAATAGGATTTTAAAGGGTTGTTACAAAGAAAAACATAACTGCATCACAGTTAGAGACTGCAGGTGGAACAGGTGACTGCTGCCTTCAGGCGGCTGCAGACTCACCTGAGTACAGGTGAAAGGCGGTCAAAACAGACGACCTACAAACTGTCATGGATCCCTCTTTAATCTTTATTCTGTCTGAGTGGCTCTCAGCTGTTTTGCCTACAATCAGAACCATCACATTTGTTTGCCTACGTCAACCAGTCAAGTTGCAGCAGGACATTTAATCATTAAACAGCTGAAGACTTTCAGCTCACTTCACTTTATTTACAAAAGACCTAAAGACTATGGCTGCCCTGTAAATTTGCATTTTATTAGTTTATATAAAAACCTAATGATCGCTACACGTAAATCAGCTTTTTTCGGATCATTACGATGACTGAGACGCATTCATCTCTCCTGCAGTTAAACTTCATGCCAAAATACAAAGTTTCCTCAGAGGCCAAAAACACAGAAACTACAATGTTCCCAAACCACTTATGGCAGATGAAGGTTTTGCAACTGGTGTGTAAACACAACTGACTAAACATGAGAGTGTATTAACTTTTTAACACCATAAAATAGAACTCACTTTATTAACACGATGTTCCAGCCCTGAGAAGTCAACACTCATTAAGACAAAAGTGTTTCGTGTTTTCTATGTTTGTTTGTATGAATTTTCCCTGATGAAACGTCTCACGACCAAAACGTCATGTTAGTAAAATGAGTTCAGTGTGACAGTGTGCAGGACTTCATCTTCTAAAATATTGTTTTACATGTGAAACGGCCACAAAATCACATGTACACACGTGTATTATCAAGGAACGAGCAGCAACGAATTTTCACCACATGTAAAATATGAGAAACCACGAGTCTTAAATTGATGTTTTCTCCTTTACATCATAGGCACATTTGATAAAAATCACATTTCCTGCTCTGTACAGGAACATGTGCTCAGACTGAGAAGTATTCACATCTTTTACTTTGACACCATTCAAAATATTACAGCAGTCAATGAACACAACTATTCACATCTAAAGATACTTGAAGTACCAACAGTAAAAAAGTACTAATGCAGAATAATGTTTATCTTATGTTTATATTATTAAACCATAATTATTGTTTGTTACTTTTAATGTTGGTAAAGGTGTCCGTTGTGCTAATATGTACTACTTTATATACAGCTGGGTAACTTTAGCAACAAAAATACTTGACAATTTATTTGTTAACTACATTTTGTATTAATGATCTGAATCTGCAGATTAATCATCACCGTTAAGAAATGAATATAGTACGAAATACAATATAATAAAGTGAAGTGTTGGAGCAGAAGCATAAAGCAGCAGCAAGCTGAAAAAGAAAAACTGCATCTGAGTTCAGTAAACATTTCCTCTGCCGTTAACATGTTGTGACAGTTTGTCATCGCTCACATGAATAACATCGCACATGAGCACATGAGATGTGAAACTCGGTACCGTGGTGTTCAGCCATGGACATTATTAGTTCATAGTATTTTTGCATACATTAAAATTCTGTACATATTTCAGTAGTTGTCTGTTTGCACAAACGTCTCCAGCCGGTCTCTGTTGTTCGGTTATTTTCTGGTGATGTTCTCATACATGTTATTACATATATGTTGTGTTTGCAGTAAAGCTTACTGTTTGAATTGACTTTGTTTTTGTATGTGATATTTCAAATGAAATGAAGGATAAACAACTCTCAGATTAGTTTTATTAGTCTTTATACTTTTATATTTATGATGGTGCTTAAAGACAGAACATAAGAACAACACTGCAGTGGACATCTAACTGAAACATGAAGAAAAATATCAACGATTATTAACCTCTGGTTAACTAGTTGTACGGTGGTAGAAGTAGAAATAAAGTCCGTAGCTCGTACCTGTGTCGACAGCTCTGAGCTCAGGTTCAGGCGCTGAATGTGGGGAGTGGTTCCTGCTCCACGTTTACTCATTGACAGACTGATCAAACACTGAGCTGCTCTGCTGTGTGTGTCTTTAAGCTGTGAGGAGTTTAAAGACACACACACACACACACACACACACACACACACACAGTGGTGGACAGGCTGCTGAGGAGACAGGACAGAGACACTGTCCTCTAGTCTTCTGTCTGAAGTTGTGAAACAAATAAAACTCATGGAGTTTCTTTCATGAATTTAATTAAATAATCTGGGATTAAAGCAGCTACTCACTGGCTAACCTGCTAACTAAGTAAGCTAGCTCACCTGTGAGTTGGCTAACTCACTTGCTAGCACGTAAGTTCTCGAGTTTGCCTGCTAGCTTCTATGACCTGTTGTCATGGAGAAGAATCAGCAGCTCATAGCTGCTGACCCAGAATTTAAATGTGACCTGCAGATTATGTTTTCGTTTTGTTTTTCTTCTTTTTTGAAGCACTGATCTGCATCGTAAGGATTTGAAGCTCTGTGCTCAGGTGTTGGCAGCTGAAAGGCACCTTGAGCAGGTTCATGTTGGTCCAGACCGTGGCCCGGGGAGCCTGTGTTAGCCTATATGTCCTGCTTCTGTCTGACTCTACATTTATTTATGGGTTTAACGGTTTTTTTCTCAGTTGTGTTCAGTTTGAATGTTTTTATTTTCATCACCTTCAGTCTTTTTGTCTCAAACAGTGTCCATTATTCTCCTGTTGTTTTATTGCTTGTGTTTTAAATCTAATTTACAAGAGACTTTGAACTGCAATTTTATGAAAGGTCCCATAAATGCAGCCTGCAGAGAATGAACATTACACTGACCCCAGATTTTTACATGTACATGTACATTTACTTTTACATTTTGTGTGTAAAGGTGTGAAAAGGAGAATTTGGTTCCAAATGCTGCATGAAACAGATGGTGTCACCTTCAAGTCGCTCTGCCGTGAAAACAGTGTGTTTTCTTGTTGACCACATGCAGCTGGGACCGATAAGCTTTTTAAAGCTCAAATCAAACTGAAACTGGAACATTATCTGTAGCTCCACCCAAACACTGTAACTGACACTTACTGCATGACTGGCAGAGCGAGGCCTGGAGAGAACAGTGAGAGAGATAACAAGTCCTACTGTGCAATTAAGATCTCTACATTCGTTAATGCAGACATACAATCCAACTTTTAATGGTGCTCACAGAATTTAAGAATTATATTTAAGACATTAGAATGTTTACTTGATCCTTAGGGAATAATGGCTGGAATGTTCTGCTATTTTCTGTTATTTTATAGAGTAAAGATTAAATAGATTATTATAGAAAATACCTGTCAGATGGATTAACAGTGAAAATAATTGTTGGCTGCAGCTGTACATTTCTCCTGTGATGGGATAACATGACTTGAACCGAGGTTTTCTGTACTTGAAACACTGTGTTACCACCATGGAGGACCTGACATAGTTGATGCACTTCAGTGGTGCAAATGTCTAACAAATTTGTGATTAATCAAATCATGTAGGACTGATATAGAGAAACCTGGGGCTTTTGGGGCCCCAGAGTGTCTTGGGCCCCAGGGCATTTGCTTGGTTTGGTCAACCAGCCTTGGTCTAACAGACAGTGCACACTTTTTTAAAATTTAATTTTATTATGTTGAACTAGTTTCCAAACCAATTACCTTAAAGAGGATCACCTGTGTGTTTTTTATTCAGACATTCAGACTGCATGACTGAGACACTGATGCAGGACGGATTCCTTCTCCTGTCAATAAAGTGAGAGTGAGAAAAAATAAGTAGAAATTTGATGCTGACTTTAGTTGGACTTGACTCAATAAGCTGAACTGAAAATTCATTTTCCCTCTGATTTCTTAGAGAATTTCTGGAGGTTTAATCTGGAGAGACATCAGAGATGATGTGTTTCATGTCTGTGTTCAGGTCTGACTCAGTCAGGACTCTGAGGAGGAGGATGGTTTTTGACTCTACCTGAGGGGACTTATATTCTCTTCTGTCTTTGTCCTGCTGAATATCCAAGTCTGTTACAGACCAGATCCAGGCTTAAAATGTCATCCAGAAACATGAGTTCCTACTAATTTGTCTCAACACTGTTTGATCTCCTTTTTAAAAAATAGAAAAATACATAGATTAGCTCCAGTATTATTCTAATTTATGTTTCCTTAAACAAAAAAGGAGAATAAAAAAAAAGCAAAAAGTAAAAACTCAAACCAGAAAAAGCTTTTGTCCTCAAAAATGTCTTGTTTGTCCAATGTCAATCCCTCAGGATGTTGTCTTCTTCTTCTATCTTTGCTCTTTCATCAGTTGTGCTTTAGCTCTCTTTCTCATGGTGAGCGCCGTCATGGCGCAGCAGAGCATCAGGCAGGGGAAAGAGGCGCAGGCCAGCAGGAGGTGCTCCTCTCCAAATTCCCTGACCAGTGCTGGCCTTCGCCACAAAAAGTCTTGGAACAGCGCTTCCTGCTGGGCAAGTGTGCAGAGAGACAGCACGATGTGGAAGAGCTGGTGGCCATGGCCGACGATGTCATAGTGCCCAGGAGAGAAACGCTCAGGTACAGGGCAAGAGAAGAAGAAGGCTGACAGTAGGAACAGCACCACCTGGTGGAGCGGTGATAGATGTTAGCTAAAGCCCAATGAACTCTATTTGCACTTAAACCTGCAATAGCAGATTGTTTTATTGGTAGAAACTAGTGGACAGTTTAAACTGATATGTTGAACTTGTCTTCAAACAGTTTCTTATCTCCACATCCAGCCGTTACAGATCACCATGATCCTTCATCTGGAGTGGTCTCTGAGTCCACCTGATGAATCTCAGTCCTGTGTCCCCTGTCTTTTAGCTCTGCTTTTGGTCTCTACAAGCTCCAGAGGGAAATATCTGGCTCTTTAGCTGCTAAATGCTGCACTACTTTCTCTGAAAACAGCTGATGCTATGAGAGCGGAGAGAGTGAAGCACAACAGACAGATAAACAATGAGCTGAAATCACTATAAAGCTCCGTAAAGCCGCGGGGAGCTTTGCACTTTGAGTGGCGATGTTCTCAGATTTAAAATAATCTCATCCATCTCATTAAAATGGAAATTAAAACACGTCTGGATGAGTCCGTTTTTCCAGCTGAACATGAAACTGTTAAATTCAGGCTGTGAGGATTAAAAGCTGACTAACTCAGGCACATAATACTTGATGATTAAAGATTTAAATCACTGAAATAATTCCTAAAGTGATTCATGGTTAAAAAAAACATCACCTGCAGGAAGTGCAGAGGCAGTGCAGAGCTGCTCGTCCAGCTGTAGGTGGTGAGGCGGTGGGCGACAGGGCTGATGTCCAGCAGGTAGGCCACGCCCATCGGGACCACCTGGCAGAGCTTCCTGTGCAGCGGGTATGGTCGGCGGAAATGAAGCTTTGCATAGCAGCAGGTGGTGCAGCAGAACCAGGCGAGGAGGGCAGCGGCCGGGAGGAAGGTCTGCAAAAACCAGCAGCATCAGTACATCTGAATGCATCCTGTCAGTTACTGAGCATGGATGGAAGACACTTTAAAAGACCTGTCCCAGCATGCTTTGTGTCCAGGCGGTGTCGGAGCTGTACAGGCACAGAGCCAGAGCACAGCCGTACTGGTAGATGGCCACGCCCACGTAGTCCAGGAAGAAGAGTGAGTAATGGGCTTGCTCAGAGTGGGAGTGCAACAGGTGAGCTGCAGCGCTGCAACATGCAACTCGGAGTTAGTTAAAGCCGCACTGATCAATCATTTTCTATTAATTTTCTATTGATATTAAGAACAGACAGACTCAGTCGGAGAGTGGCTGGTGAACACAGTGAAGCATTTAGCAGCTAAAGAGCCAGACATTCCCCTCAGGAGCTGGTAGAGACCAAAACCAGAGCTAAAAGACAGGGACTGGACTGAGATTCATCAGGTGGTCTCAGAGACCACTCCAGGTGAAGGATCAAGGTGATCTATTAGAGCAGCTTTAAAGACTTCACTTTATGAAATGAACCAAATGAATGAACCAGAATCTGCTTTACAAATGGCTCTAATAAGCCAAGCCATGAAAACGAAGTAACTAATGATAATTTAATGAAAACGCTTATTAATTGAAAACCAACTGAAAACACTTTAGCTCCCGGGTGGTTAAAGATGTAGAACTTCCATCTGTGTCCTCTCTGCTCTGCAAAGCCAGACCACGTTCCAACATAAACATCGAACCATAAAGTTTCTCCACTGACTCACCTGAAGCTCAGGTAAGTGACAGCAGAGAAGACATAGAGGACCAGAGGCAGCGAGGATACGTCGACAGAAAACCCCTGACCTTCAGGATCCTGCAGAGCAAACCCCAGGATCCCCTGAGGAGGTCAAAGGTCAAAGAGGTCAGACACATAGCGGTAAAACGCCATGAGACCAAACAGACTCTATGAGACTGTAACCGTACCCCCCCCTGCAGGACGGTGAACATCATGAACCTCATCACCACGCAGACGGCGGCCAGCAGATGGCTCCACACATTCAGTGTCTCGTTGTGGATCTGGAACAGACTGAGGACATAACAACGCCACGACAGGCCCACAGGACGGTACCCCGACAGGATGAACCGCTCCCGGAACAGAGGGGGGACATCCGTATCCCGGACCGTGGCGGGGAGGGAAGGGAGGAGGCAGTTCAGCAGAGAGAAGACGGTAAGGCACAGAGAGGGAGGGGCGAACGATACACGAGGCATGATGGGAGAGGATCCTGAGTTCGGCTCGTTGTTCTGTACGAAGGTGACATGATTAAAATGAACCCGTGTGTTTAGATAGTTAGACAGGTGTGCAGATGGTTTTACAGGTGGGTGTTGGGTTTGACAGGCAGCTAGAGAAGGTTTGACAGTGTAAATACCTGAACAGGTGAATAGAGGGTTAGACAGGTATTCAGGTGGTTGCACAGGTGGGTGTGAAATTGCATAGATGGTCAGACGGATGTGTTGGTTTTACAGGTGGATACACTGTTTAACACGTGGAGTAGGATGTTAGGATGGAGTTATACAGATGTGTTGGCGCAGAGTCAGGTAGGCAGGTGGGAGGGGATTTAGGAGGTCGCTGTGAGGTGTGCACAGGTTACACAGGTGAGTAGGTGGTTTAGACAGGTGTCTTTGTAGTTGTACAGGTGTGTAAGCACAAACAAAGAATTCGCTACAGCTCTTATTCACCTCTCTGGTCTCTTCTCCATAGTAACATCAGCTGAGGCTCATGGGTATTGTAGTATTTAGAGACAACCAGCAAACTGACAGAAACTAATTTTGAAAATCCAAACTGATCAAAACATGAACCATCTGTCTGGTTACGTCGTCCAGGAGTCTGCTGCGTTTCTGTGTTAATGAGCGTTAAGTTACAGCAGAGAAAAATTCATCTGGAAGCTCCAGCTCGGGACGACAATCACCAGACAGACGCCGACAGACACAAAAGTCTGTGACACCTGAAGAAAAGCAGAGGGTTTTAACCAAGAAAGTCTCAGAATAAAGTTTCTAAACTGCTCCTGATTTTCATATTGGCCATTTTCTGCTGTTTCTACAAACAAAGACGATTAGAAAGATTTCAGAAGAATCAGAGGTCACAGCAGAGAGAAGAAACAGACCTACCTGAAGTTTTTCTCTCTTTCAACCTCAGGATGTGAGTCGCTGCACTGCAGGAGGCATTTTCTATTCTATTCTATTCTATTCTATTCTATTCTACTCTATTCTATTCTATTCTACTCTATTCTATTCTCGTAGAAGCTGTTGTGTCTGGTTTTTCAGTGTTGGAGTCACTGACCTGTTTGCTGTTCAGTCCTGCTGCAGACTGGCCACTGTCACATGCATGGTGACACACACACACACACACACACACACACACACACACACACACACACACACACACACACACACGTCTAATCTCCATAATGTGCTCTTGTTTTCAGCTAATTAGAGCTGATTTCAGCCTGAATGAGTTTTTCTCTGCTGAGGATTTCAGACATCATGAGACTTAACACACTGCAGACACACACACTAATACACACTCTGCTCACTTACTCCACTGAACTGACCACACACAAGTATTTATGACTCATTCTTATTCCCTGAGCAGATCCGCTCAGTTGTCAGTTTATTAGGTACATGGAGAGACGTGGACAGTCGCCTCTTCACCTCAGTTTCCCGATTTATTTTACAACCTGAACTATGGTTAAACTTGTTTTAATAATTTTCATTCAGTATTATGGATCATACAGAAGTAAAGTTGACAACCACTTCAATGATTGTGTACAACCAGCAAACAAACACTGAATTCCACGTTATTTAGTCTCTTTTTTCTCTCTTCTCAGCTGTTGGTTCAGATTGATGCCGTTTCAGTTTTGGTTGGTTTTGGCCCAGACGCAGGTGCAGCCGACTGCCACAGACTGGTACGATGCAGTGTAGCAGCGCCCCCCCTCCTGTCGGTTCAGGACCAGGATGTTCTGGTAGACGGGGACTGAGTTCAGATTGTGTTTTTCCATGTATCCGGGGTTCGGGCTGGTACAGAAGCTGCTGCTGCACTCTGCCTCCCAGATGGTGGAGGGGATCCGGTTCTTCACGGTGTTCGACCTGAACAAACAACAGAACCATCAGTTCACCTTGAAAACACAGGTGTAACTATTGTTTATGTACGGAGGCACAGAAGTGACAAAAGACACTGAGCTGCTGATAAATCAGATACACTACTAATTCAACACATCATCATCAGTAAAGCCACAGTGAACACGTCATGAACACGGCATTTTCAAACATGCTACGAAAATCTGAGACCCACAACTGAAACACAACTCATTAATCACATTAATTAATGTCTATGTGTGACCAACCTCCATCTCCATGGAGATAGAGATCTGCTGTGGATGTTCCCGCTTCTTTCAGATAAGGAGGAGACCTCTGAGGAGAACGCCAACATGGAGTCACATCCAGAAGGAGGAGGAGCTTTAACCTTGACGGAGGAGGTGACTACCCACAATACACTGCAACATGCCTGAGGACAGGAGAGGAGAGGCTGTTACTGTGAGTTGAAATGAGATGTTGTCTCTCATACTAAATGTCTGAGCTCCGCTTTGCCGAGTTCTGTCTTAGGTTCCAGCAGAAATGATAAACAGTGTTTAAACGTCACCATCACACCCTGTGAAGGTGGAGCTCAGCGTGGGGGTCGTGATTTGGACAGGTAATAGGAACAGGACTGGAGTAAAAGCCTGAGGGTGGAGCCACATTCCCACCTCCAACAACCAGAGTGTGAGCGAGGCTGTGCAGACACAGGTCAGGGACACGAGTACGAGGGGACATATTCAAACGTTCTCACCATGTCAGAGTCACTCGGCGTCGATGACACGATATGAGATAAAAGACAAAAATAGAAATGCTGTGGTAGAAATCACAGTGGTTTTACATTTCATGAATTATACACTTCCTCTTGTGCAGCCGCAGTGGGCCAATGATCACAGATAAAACCCGAACCTGTTATCTGTTCGTTTTTCGAGCATCCTAACTTTGAAATGTATTGAACTCTCTCACAGCCTCATTTTCCCCTTAAATATTGTGGCTGGAGCCTCTGGAGGCCTCTTCATGGCTGCAGAGGCTTGGAGCTGTAACGGAGAAGTTATTGATCCGATCGTATCAATTATCTTGTTGTCTGAGTGAGATTTTTATCACTTGTTTCCATCTTAGAATATTTTAGTGTTGCTTTTTACTCAGCGGCAGCTGATGACACTTCACTCAGTCATTCCTCATTTTTCATTCATTTCTCTGAATCTCTGATAAGTGATCGTTTCATATTAACCAGTCAGTATTAATGAATAAAGTTGATGCTCACCAGCAGAGTGCAGACGCTGTGTCTCAGCTTCATGTTGTCTCTGCAGTCCAGTCCAGCTTCTGTGCTTCTGCAGCTGCTCTGACTTCAGGTGTATTTATGATGACATGTGACCCTCAGATCTAATCAGACCAGATCTCTGAGCTGATAACCAGATGGAGAAACCAGAGGGGAGATTCCTCTTATCTCTGCAGTCCATCTATTTGACTGCAGAGTGGGGTGAAGAAAGTCTGCGATCAACATTTCGAAAAATGCAATTGGCACGTTTTCTTCTCTGATAACATCTGCTTACAAAAAAAAACAGTCAAACAGCAGGAACTGTTGAGGACAACAGGCTGTGAGCTCACACCTCTTCTGTTTCCCTCCCACAGCTTTTTATTTTCACAGATAAAATATCAGGCTGAATATTTTCAGCCATTTCAGTGTCACAGTCACTGACCTCTCGTGATGTTTTAAAGGAGGAGGAGGAGGTGGAGAAGAGAAGACCTTCTCCAGGACGTTTTAGACTTTGTCGTTTTTTTCTCTTTGAAAAATGTGCTGCTACACTGCATCGTACCGGTCGGTGGCAGTCGGCTGTACCTGCGTCTGGGCCAAAACCAACCAAAACTGAAACGGTATCAATCTAAAACAAGATAAAATGAGAGAAAATTTGTCTAAAATTATATGAATGAATTAAAAGCCAGTTTACAGTGTTTTTAGCCAACAGTTAATATACTGTACTATACTGTATACAATACTGAGACATTATGAGAAGAGCCTCTTCTGCTGACCTCAGTTTGCATTATAATATAATATAATATAATATAATATAATATAATATAATATAATATAATATAATATAATATAATATAATATAATA